>CAUYQG010286396.1:0-67542 GCA_963574415.1 Tarsius wallacei | reverse complement strand
TATACAAATATGCTTCGTTCAGGCACCCTTGATGATAAGAGGTGTCTCCCCATCCCCAGACAGATATTTACTACCATTAATCCCATCACCCTACCCCTCCCCATGCTATAGTTTCCCCCCACTGTCAGTCATTTTCTTATGGTAATATGTTGGATGATCAAGGTCTACTATATGAGTGAGAACATGTGATACTCAGTTCTTTGTTTCTGTGTTTTCTAAGATTCTTATACTTTGAGGTTTTATGTTTAGGTCTTTGATCCATTTAGAGTTGATTTTTGTGTGCCAGGGGTAGGTAGGGGTCCTGTTTCAATCTTCTTCATGCGATCAACCAATTTTCTTAGTGTGGCTTACTGTTTCATTTTCTTAATAGTGCTTAGTTTACTTTTTACTCTTATGAGATCAAATTTATTTAGCTTACATATATGAGTGAAAACATGCAGTATTTATCTTTTTGTGCCTGACTTATTTTACTTAATATACTGTCCACCAAGCTCATTCTGGTTGACAAGAATGGTATGATTTCATTCTTTCAATGGCTTAATAATATTCCATTGTATATATATACTACATTTTATTTTTCCACTTATTCATTAATGGACCCTTATGCTGATTCTATATCTAAGTTATTGTAAATAATGCTTTAATAAACATGTAAATGCAGGTATCACTTTGATACATTGATTTTCTTTCCTTTGGATACATGCATAATAATGGAATTGTTGGCTCATATAATAGTTTTATTTCTAATTCTTTATTTTTCCTAGTTGGAATTGTTTGAACCTTCAGTACAACATGTAATGGAAAGGCGAATGAACAACTTTGCCTTGTTCTCAGTTTCAATTGTATGGGGCAAACTTTAGAATTTCAATATTAATGTTATGTTTTTCATAGATTTCTTTTATCAGTTTGAAAAATTTTTCTTCTCTTTTTGATTTGTTGAGAGCTATTTATGATGAATGAGCATTCAAATTTATACCATAAATGTTCTACATCTTTTGAAATGAACACATATTTTTTTTAATTCAGTAAATGTGGTAGAATACATTGATTGATCTTAAAGGCTGAGCAAACTTGTATAGAATAAATCTTACTTGCTAATTTATCTATTGTTGGATTCAATTTGATAATATTTTCCTGAAAATTTTGTTTTGTTTCGTTAGGAATGTTGATCACTAATTAATTTCTGGTATTGGCTTTGTCAGATTTTGGATGAAGGCTATGGTAGAATTATAAAAGCACTCTTAATTTTGATTAAGTTTTCTTTCATATTTAATAAAATTGTCTGGTGAAGTCATCTCGGTCTAGAGTTTCTTTATTGGAAGATTTTGTATTGTTAATTTTATTCCTTTAATAAGTATAGGTTTAGTTAAATTTCCTCCTTTTTCCTCAGTCAACATTGGAAAAATGTATTTTTGAAGGATTTTGATCTTTACATCTGTGTTTGCAAAATAGTGTTTATAATATTTTATCATTACTTTTTTGATGCCTGTCAGAACAGTAATAATATTTTCTCATTTATTTTTAATGTAAGTAATTTATATTTTATCTCTCTTTTTTCTGTGATTAGTCTTGCTGGGTTCTTCACCAATTTTATTAATCTTTCCAAAAACCAGCTATTGTTTTGCCAATTTTATTTATGTTTTCTATTTTTTACTTTCTGCTCTGATTATTTCTATCCTTCCATTTACACCGAGTTTAATTTTAATTTTCCCTTTTGTGACTGCTGCTTTTTTCTTGACTTTTTTTATTCTTAATTTTTTAAAAATTTATTTACTAAGACAAGGTTTTGCTTTGTTGATCAGATGAGTCTTAAACTCTTGCCCTCAAGTGATTCTCCCTCCTTCACCTCCAGAAGGACTTAGAGTCATGATCCACTATACTCAGCCTCTTTCTTGCCTTCTTTTTAAAAAAATTATTTGCGACTGTTTCCATGGGGCAAATCATATGCATGCCTAACTTTCTGAAAGTTAGGAGTAAATTTTGTCTTTCTCCACACTTCACTTCTGACCAATTTTACTGGCTACTTCTTTCTTGCCAGTTCAAACTATCTACCTAGCTTTGTTCATTGTTCAAGTATAGAAAACTTAGTGCACGTCTGATGACAAGTTTTCTCTCAGCATGTGTTCATCTAAAAAATTTTTTATTTCGTTCTCATTTTTAATGGAATTTCCTCTAGCTATAGAATTTTAGGGTGACTTTTTTAGCATTGGTTTCAGCAGTTAGACTAAGAATTGCCCATGTGTGTGTGTGTTTGTGTGTGTGTGTGTGTGTGTGTGTGTGTGTATGTGTATTTACCATTTGGGAGGTTTTATGAGATCATGAATCTGTAAATAGTGATTTTCATCAAATTTGGAAAAAATTGAACTGTTATTTATGCAAACATTTTTGGCAAATTTTTTAAAACAGTTTTCTCTATCTGCTGCCTTTAAAATCAGGTATTTTGATCATTTGTTTTTGTACCTAGAGTGTTTATCTTTCTTCATTAACTTTCATCTGTTTTTCAGATTAGAGTATTTCTATTGGTCTTTTGTAAAGTTCAATAACTCTTCCAAGTGCTTTCTCCAATCTTGTACTCCACACTTTCAGTGAAATTTTTTTTCACTTCTGTTTTTATAATTTTCAGTTCTTTTGAGTCTTATTTTATAGTTTGAATTTCTTTATTGCTATTCCTTATCCATTCCCTCACTAAGATCATATATTCTTTTAATTTTTGAGTAATTAATTCTTTGCTTTTGATAATATATTTATAAGAGATTTTTTTAAAACCCTTTTCCTGCTATCTTAATGTTGATTGCTATTGAATATTGCTATGGAGGTTTTTTTCATGACTCTAGGTCACATTTTCCTGTTTCTTTGCATGTGTTATCCACTATGCATTATGCTTTGTTGATAATTTTTGGAGATTCTGTTTCTATTTTTTGTCACTTCTACAACTGGCTGATTATCTTGAACTTGTTGCAGCCTAGTTATTTTTTTAGGTCAGTTCTGCAGAAATCTAAAAAAGACGTACCAAATCTATCTCCCCTGAAGATCTTTCCAGGATTTCACTTTAGACTTTGTTGGAAAGGAGGCAGACTAAGCCTTACAGGAAGGCATTGTTCTTCCTGTTAGTTCATAGTCTTTCTGGGTTCGAAGCTGGATGACCACATTTTTCACCATATGTTAATCTGCTAGCAATGTCTCTTCATTCCATGTGCCTGACCTGCAAAATTTCCCAGCACTGTTTAATCTATACTGCCTCTATGCTGTTCCCCACCACTTTTTTAGGTTTCTATTACTAGGAATGAGTAGACTATACATAATATCACTAATTTAACATGAGAACAATTTTATTTATTAAATATTTCAGTACTTGGTATGTTTATAAGTGTTCTATTCTGTTTGTTCTGGTAATTTTTTTGTTTAGTGCACAGTAGCATATTGTTTAATTAATTTATTTATATATTTTCATATCTATAAGTGAATGTACCTTTTCACTAATTTATTGTCAACATCTTGTGATTTCTTTTGCCTTTTCCACATTTCATTTGAACCTAAGAATAAGTTTATCAAAGTATCTGTGTATATGTATGTGGATATATTATATTCTTGTATACATTTATTTTAAAAGGATTTGCCTTTTAAATTCTCTCAAACGAGAAAACATACATTTCTTCATATACATCATTCAATATTGTCAAATTTTATTTACATATATTTGCCAATTTTTAAGAAGGTTATTCTCTTAAGTTTGTTTTTTAAAATTGCTATGATGAGTGTGATTTTCTTCATTTAAATTTTTACAGGTTGTTAATAGCATGTTGAACAGCTATTTCACTTTGGATATAAATTATATAGTTTGTCACCTTACTAAGGACTCATATTATTTCTTTTAAATTTTATTATTTTATTATTTATTATTATTATTATTCTTGAGTTGGAGTCTCACTCTGTCACCCAGGCTGGAGTGCAGTGGCCATTCCCGGCCACCACAGCCTCGACCTGCTGGGCTCTGGCAATCCTTCTGCCACAGCCTTCCAAGTAGCTGGAACTACAGGCGCATGCTACCACACCTGGCTAATTTGTTTTTGATTTATTGTAGAGATGAGGTCTTGCCAATTTGCCCAGGCGGGTCTCAAACCCGCGGGCAAAGGCAATCCACTCACCTCAGCCTCCCAAAGCACTGGATTATAGGCTGAGCCACCGAGCCCGACTGCTTTTACATTTTAAATTGATTACCTTGGATGTAATAAATAGATAATATTCTGAAATAAAACAAATTATATTTGCAAATGTATTTTTAGCAGATACTTGTTTGCATGTATTCAGTGACTAAACCATTTAGAAAAGTATTTAATTACAGTTGTGATAGAAGATATGCTTGCCTAATATATTCATGCACCGCATAATAATGTTTCAGTCAAGGGCATTCTTTACATATGATGATGAGCCCATAAGATAATGATGGAATCAAATAATAATTTCTATTTCCTAAATGACATCTTGATAATCCTAACTCTCTGTAAGTCTAGCATAATGTGTGTTCTGTGTTTTTGTTTTTGCAATCAAGTTTAAAAAGAAAAAAAAAATTTTAAAAAAACAGAGAAAAGCTTTAATAAGAATATAAAGAAAATGATTATTTTTATATAGCTGTTATTATTTTGTACAATATTAATCTCTACAATGTGTGTTTTAAGCTCAATGTTATTGCAAGAAAGTCTAATTGTTAAAAAAAATGTTAAGTTTTTAAAGCAAAAAATGTTACATTAAGCTAAGGTTAATTTATTATTAAAGAGAGATATTTGTATGAGTCTAGTGTAACCTAAGTGTATAGTGTTTGCAAAGTTTACAGTAGTACACTACAGTAAAGTGCTAGGCCTTCACATTCGCTCACCACTTACTGACTCACCTAAAGCAGTCTCCAGTTCTGTAAGCTTCATTCATGGCAAGTGCCTTATACAAATTACCATTTTTTATCATTTATACTGTATTTTTACTGTACCTTTAATGTTTATATATACTTAGACACACCAGTAACATTGTATTATAATTGCCTACAGTATTCAGTACAGTAACATGTTGTACAGTTTGTAGCCTAGGAGCAATAAACTCTACCATATAGCCTAGGTGTGTAGTAAATTCTACCATCTAGGTTTGCGTAAGTACACTCTATAATGTTCGCACAAGGACAAAAATTGCCTAATGATGCTTTTCTCAGATGTATCCTTGTCATTAATCGATGCATCACTGTATTTGATTTTTGTGAACATATTTCTAAAGTCTTATTTATAAAGATGCTAGTTGGTAGTTTAAACTACCAACTAGATATAGAAGCATATGTTAAAATATATGCTTCTATATCTAGTTTCTACCATAATTACATATACAATTAAATAAAATGCACTGTAGTGTCTATTTGGATGATCTTAAAAATGTACTCCTTCCATTTTATGGGGTGGTTAATTTTATTAAAACTTTGTTTTGCATGCCCAGTATAAACTTTAAAGCTTAGAAAATCCAAAAGATTTAAACAAATATAAAATAATTTTATTTTTATTAAATGAAAGAGAATTATATAGTGAACTTTTATAAATTAAATTTACCTATTGAAATAACATCTCCTTTATATTTTAAAAGTATATACCTTCACTCTCCTTCATGTTTTCAGTATATTATTTTACTCTGTGTTAATTATATTCTCTTTTTAATGTATGTTTCTTGATTATATTAATTGCATTGTCTTTCACAATGTTTTGTGTTTTACCAGAAATTATATCCAAATGAATTGATCAGTTTGTAGTATTGTTCTTAATATGCTTTTCAATTTATAGATCCTTTTCTTCTTCTTTCTTAAGGTTTATTTTGTTGTTCTCTTTCTAATATCTTTAGGTGAATGTTTAGTTATTCTCTTACTTCCATTATTATTACTTGATTAAAAAATTACGTTTATGTCTTAAAATATCTGTATCTAGCTCATTGATCTTATGTGGTCTTAGTTTTCATATGCATTTGGTATTTGAAGAAAAACACTTGAAAGTAGAGTTAACTATAAGATTTCTTTTTAAATTTATGTAACTTGTCATTTTTTGTTCATGTCTTAGTTTTTTTTTCCCCAGAAAGCAGGATTTATTGAGAGGACAGAAAAGCTCCCACAGTGGGAGGGGACCTAAAGGTGTTGGTTGCCCAATGTCCAAACAAGTATCTTGTAAATTTTACTATGTAATTTTCTTTCTTTCTTTCTTTCTTTCTTTCTTTCCTTTCTTTCTTGTATTCTCGCTTTTGCTATGACTTTTTTCTTTTCTTTTTTTTTATTTTCTGAGTCAGGGTTCTGCCACCCATGGTGGAGTGTAGTGGCACAATCACGCTGTCATGGCTCACTGCAGTCTCAACCTCCCAGGTTCAGGCCATCCTTCCACCTAAACCTCCCTAGTAGCCAAGACTACAGGTGCACACCATCATACTGGGGTAATTTTTAAATTTAATTTTTTTTTTTGTAGAGAAGAGGTTTTGATACATTGCCTAGGCTGGTATCCTATGTTGCCTAAGCTGATCTAGAACTTCTGGGCTCAAGCAATTCTTCTGCCTTAGACTCCAAAGTGCTAGAATTACTGTGTGAACCTTAATACCTAGCCACTATTTGATATTCTTTGTGGCTTATTACATGCTCAATTTCTATAAATGTACAATGAGTATTAGTAGAAAAATTACACTTTCTGCCTGAAGGGCACTTTATTCAACTCATACATCTGAAATATCAGCGTGTTAATCAAGATAATTAAATCTATTATAATTTAATTCATGGTTTTATTACTCGATCTGTCAATAACTGAGCAAGCTCTTATAAAGTATTGAATTATTACTGTGTTACAATGATTTTAATGCATTTTTTCTATTGCTTTCATATTTTGCTGCTAGATTGTTTCCTGAAGACTGTGTGGGTAGCATGATTTCTGCACATGAAGAGTACAAAATGTTTGTGATCGTATTATGAAAATGATTATTTGTCTAAAGCTAAAGTTATTGGATTACAAACTTTTCCCATGGAAATCTTTAGTCGATCAATCTTTGCTATTGTAAGTTGTAACTTATTTCTACATTAGGATGGCTGACTATTCTTGCCTTTTAATATACTTTCCACACTACGGTGCCATTTCAATATTTCTGAGTATCTTAAATCCATTTCCAGTTTCATCTCTCTCCTCAATCCTATAGACTTCAAACTGCTCTTCACCTGTGACCCTGCCGTAAAGCCCAGCACTTGTTCTACTCAGGGATGATCACAATGGCAGTGGTTTCCCAATGCAGCCACACTCTCTAAGTCAAAGTTGATATATTATATGTGCAACATATCGATGAGAACAAAGCAGGAGAAATTTTAGTGTTTTCCATTTCCTATAGAACCAATACATTCTACTGTGATGATAAAGTGTCAACTTGACTAGATTACATGATATCTGCATAGCTAGCAAAGCATTACTTCAGGTTATGTCTGTGAGAGTGTTTCCAGAGGAGATTGGCATTTGAACCAGTGATCTGAGTAAGAAAGATCTTACTTATGAACCCTCACCCGGTGTGGGTAACCATCATATAATTGGCTATGACCCTCATAGGACAAAAAGGCAGAGGGAAAGCAATTTCCTTTCTTTCATTTTCTTTCTGTACTCTGGAACCGGAATATCTTTCTTGTCCTGTCCTTGGACATCAGAACTCCAAGTTCTCTGCCCTTTAAGCTCTGGAACCTGTACCAGCAGACCCCTAATTTCTTTAGTCTTCAGCCTCAGAATGAGAATCACACCATGGGCTTACCTGGTTCTGAAGCCTCTGGACTTGGACTTAGTCATGCTACAGGCTTCTTTGGCTTTCTAGCTTGCAGATGACCTGTCATGAGACTTCTCAGCCTCTACAATCTCATGAGCCAATTCCCCTAATACGTCCTCTCATATACCTCTGTGTTTGTGTGTGTGTGTGTGTGTGTGTGTGTGTGTGTGTGTGTGTGTGTGTGTATATATATATACATATATAATTGGTTCTGTCTCTCTGCAGATCCCTGACTGATACAACCACAATAGATCAATATATGCTAAAAAATTCATGTGGTTGCATCTCTATAAATTGGAAGTCATTCCTTTTGAGAAAAGGAATATTTTGGGGAGTCAAATTTACCATTCCCAGTAAGAAAGGTAATGTTGGAATACATTAAAACACTAAAAATGAATTGTGTCCTCTTGGTACCAAAAGGCTGCATTGAGGATAAAATAATTTTATAAATGTATGTTAAAACTATGGTGGACCATGGCAATTCTTCTATTGACTCCATAAAAAATCAAGCATAAAAAACCAGCAATGATATAAGAAGAACATAGAAGATAGTAGAAACCCCTTGAGTAACAATATTGTTCCTTTTTCAACCTAGTGATACGAAGAACAAAGGCTCCTTTGATCTTTCCTTTCTGACCTGGAGAGTTCTTTACACCATGCAGGATGCACTGCCCACTTAACTTTAATATCTACTTCAAGAAAAACAAAAAAGGAATCAGAAAACTTCATCTGCTCCCTTGTCTCTATGTCTGGCATATTTTATTTACATCACTTTGTGATGATTTGATAACAAATCAAAGGGGAAATATCTTAACACTAAATGTTGTGAATATTGACAATTTTCAAAGTAGTGCCATTACATTATTGTATATGGATGACACTCTTTACACGCTCATTGTCTGACTGATTGAGTCAAAAGACAGGGTTTCTAGTGCTGGCTCTGCCAAAAAGTACACACATGAACTTGAGAAATTGAAGTGATTTTCCGAGCCCATTTTCTGGGCTGAAGAATTACAAGGGTTTGAAATATTGAATGCATTAATTCTATATATGTATCATGTAACTATAATTTTAATGTATAGCTACTGGACTTATTTCAGAAACCAATGGTATAAATATAAGCATGTTGAGAGCTCAGACATTTTAGGGTCTGATTGTTATGAATTTTTTCCTAAAAAAATGCAAAATGTAAGTTTGTTATTTAAAAATACTTAATATAAGAAATGGAAATATTCCTCATTACCCTTCCTTACTTTCTAAAGATGAATATTATTAATGATTGTTTCTATTATAGCCTTTTTGTGAGCCATCTCTTTAAATGAAAGACTCAGAGAAAAAAACTATAAAAGAAACCAAGAGACAATTTTCTTTCCAGTAATTCTGAAGTTTCTATAAAGCTATACATCATCTAGTTCAGATATATGTGATTTCTATGTTTTGTAAAATTTTATGATAAATTATATATTTTTTGGTACTCTGTTCTTTGTTACTAAATTTATTTCTTCACAAATGTGTACAATACATAATATTAAATGTTTAAATAAGTATCTTTAGTTTTTAAAAATTACTGCAAAGTATATGTAATATATCTTCAACTACCTAGTGGGTACAACACAGGTAAGTATGGCCTTGGTTAATTACATTGATCCATCAAAAGTGATGATTGCTAAAGGTTGTCAGCAAACTTTGCTTCCTGCAGATTCTTCTGAATGAATTCTGAGTGGGAAACCTTTATGATTGCCTCAACCACAAGAATCCTTTCAGAAATATACTGACCACCAGTACTCTGGATTGAGAATGCAAACATATTTATCTGTTAACATGTATGTGGTAAATGATTAATTTAAAATTCTATCTTAAGTATTTGAATAATTTCAAATCATAACAAAGCCATGATACAACATTTGCAAAGGACATTTTAACTTTACAAACATCTCCAATTTAATCTCACAGTAGAGACCACTTCATTCTCTCTGCCCAGTTATCCCGTCCTTCTTTAAAGAATATTCTATCTTTTCTTGAATCTCCATTAAGCTACTCTATCTACCTTGAAAACACTCTTTCCCAGTTCTTCCACACTGACAAAGTAGAAGAGAGCTTCACTCTCTTCAAAGTAGAGAACATCGCTCTCTTCCACTTTGAATTAACTTTCATTATACACATAAGTTACAAACTAAAAATAAAATCAAAATTCTAATAAAATTCAAATGTAAAATATTAATGTAATGATGGTTGATGTTTTGCTGAAACTACATCACAGTTTGCAAGGGACTATTATCATTTCAGTTTCAGTTCATCATAGCCTACTATTTTACAGTGTGTCATATGCTGCCTTGGCTCCTTGCCACCTCTGTTTGATTTTTTGCAAAACTTTTATTTGCAGTGTTGAGTTGTTGTTCAGCCTTCCCTCACATACACAACTCACCTCAGGTATTTACTGAAGGGCCAGTGATGATTAAATTAGCACTGATAAATCCCAATGTACTTGAAAATAAACATGTTAACATAAACACTGATATCTATTATAAGGTTGTTAATTGAATGATACATAATATGTTTATATATTTAAATATTATCACTTACATTGATAGATAAACAATTATAAATATATAAATAAAAATCTCTATTTATCTAATCATAAAGATACTATATCATATTTACTTCCCTCATGTTTTACCTCTGTTAGTGTAACTGCAATAACCTTGCCATCTATTTGATTCTAGAATTTGTTACCTTTTTAGATTAGGCAGTTTGTAATTGGTACCTATTTTCTGAATTATTACCAGGACCTAAAAATTCAGATGTTTCTATTGCCAAAAGGTCAGAAAAAAATCCTTAGCTTTATCCTGATTCTGCAACTGATTTGAATCGAATTATGTTGTATGTGAAATATTTAGAAATTATTGGTATTTCAAACTAAAATAGGTCTTTAAAAGTATTGATTCCCACCATCTTGTTCTACAGATGAGAAAGGTGCAACGGTTTGCCTTTGATGATGCATGTAATTAACTGTTGGCAAACGAGAAGGCAATGTCCCTGTCTCCTATGTCTATTTTATTATGCATGTGAACCACAATAGATAATGAAATAATTCAAGGGAGTAACAAAACTTTATATGACTTGAGATTAAAAAAAAAATCTTTTGACTTCTTATTGTCAAAAACGCAATGCCATTTGTGTTAAGCTGTCCCCACATGCTATTGGTATTTTCACTGTAATGAGAACTACGAGACAGTACATGTCATCTAGATTTAAAATTCACCTTTAAATATTGTACTTTATACTGAATATTAAGATTGCATTGACAATTTCCAAAAGAACTGGCCTATATAAGATAAATTTTTATCTTGAATTTTTTCATAGTACTTCTCTTTGGTAGAAATGGGAGGAAAACCATATGATTAAGTTATTTGAAATCTAGAACATGAATGCATTAGTAAGTGATAAAAATAGATTAAGAAGGGACACACCTAAGAATGTGTTTGTTTGGCCTGCCAAACTGTAAATATCTACCTTTATGTAAAATAAAGCATTTTTTAGGTTATTGGTTTACTGATAAGATCAACTGGCTGTTTGCTAATATCATAAAGAAGCAGATATCTGAAAGATTTGAACAGAAAATAATTGATGCAAAGTTGTATTTTAGCCACACATAACATGTTAATCGAGTTTCCAGAAAATGTCTTGTAGCTGCTCAAAATTGTATTGCACAAATTTATTTGTTATACAATATAAAACGAGACTATCCATTTTCCCCCCTCCTGTCTCTGTTTTTTCTATAACAAGGTCAACTGCAAAAGAATAGTAAGCTGTTAGTGTGCCTGCCAAGTTTTAATTGAAATGTTGTGATAAATTTCACTGCCAGGTCAGATGTTATTTTCTGGTTAAGGAGGGTCAAGTTGGTCTCTTAAAGAACCACTTTTGATTTTTATAGTGTCCAGTGATTTGTTCCTGGAAGTTGATTTACCGCAGAGTTGACCTCTGTCCTCTCAGTTGACCTTTGCCAGCATTGTCAAGTCTCCAGTTCACCTATGGCCACTGGGAGAAAAAAGTATTTTATTAAACTAGGCTTCTCATTTTATTAGTGTGAAAATAGGCCTTTCCTAATCGATAGGACAGGAAGCATTCACTTTATTGCTTTAGACCAGTGACTAAAGGTCATTTAACACACAAAAAATGAGGCACATGACAAAAACAACAGTGAATATTTGACGAGTCAGCATAAATTACTTGGTTAAAGTTATTTTTAAAAGTCTACCTTCTTGAATATATGCTTTAGGCTAACAAAAATATTAAAATTGTTGAAATTTAGAACAACTATATTTTGGACAATAATCTTTACAAATAATTAATTTTAAATTACACTTTTGGTTTGAATTTTGAATATATCCATCTCAAGTTTCTGCATTAGGATTTAAATAATGCTGATGTTTATTAAAAAATACAGTTTCTATTCCACCAGTTCAAAATGCTTTATTATTATAAATACTACAAGATGTTTTTAAAGAGTCAGTGAATTTTGGAGAGTGTTATTCAATTGCATAGTGAGAGAAACAAAGAAGAAAATGACAATAACTTTGTATTTCATTGATGAAAATATTACGGAGGCGACATTAGGAAGCAAGAAAAGTGTCCTCACCTTTGTCTTGCTGAGCAGTGCTCGAGATTGATATGCTAGGTATAATCACTCAGAATCATCTACTTTAATCATATAGACTGGCTTTGTGAGACCTACAAGATTCCATTGTGTGATTTCAAACATATGTCTTGAGCATCTTTGTCCCAAAGTAACATTTCAATTTTTTTCAACACTTGAAAACTCACTTATCCTACCTGAACAGCACCTTTACTTTTACTATTTTAAGGCAAGTTATAGGTCATTTTTATGATATACAAATGTTCACCAAATGCTAATGCAATGACCATTTTTCATCTACATTTCTAATGTCTTACCAATATTGATTGACATGTTTTATTATAAAATTATGTATAACTATACACTGTAGTTAACTTGACGACAACAAAGGATGATTGAGGTATATATAAATGACCCTTCTTTAAAGAGTGAATAGGAGTTACCGGTAAGAAATATAGACACTTCAAAAAAACTTAAAGTTTATGATTGTTCTTGACCAAGTGATGGTAATAACTTCAAAATGCCTTTTAGAATCTGGAGTTGAGAATTATTACTTCTAAATTTAAAATTACATAAGCCAAAGTACACAAAAATATAAAGTACAATGTGTGTTGTTATTTTTATTGTTTCTTGGTGGATCTTATTCAGGATACTTACTAAGCTAAACGTAATGGTTCTTTCATTACCCTAGAACTGCAGTGTATGCACTTCAATGCTCTTGTTATTTATGTAAATTATTGGCAGTCATAAAAACTCAGAAAGTTTACTATTTAAGAGTATAGTGGTGAATAGAGTGCTGTGTCAGACTAATCTTTTTATTATGAAAGATAAACAAGAAATTTGTATAACAAAGTAACAGGATTTTATATCAGTGTCTAGGTTCTTCAGCAAAAATCAGTTTCTGAGGCTTCAAATATGCAAGTTCATTTTGATTAATTTTCATAAATTTATATAAAATTTAAAGAATAGATTTTTTTGGTCTACATGAGAACACATAAGTAGAATTAATCAATGTTTCATTTGTTCACCCGGTTATTTAAGCATAATGTTATTACAGTTCTGGAGAATGTGAGGGGAGAGGCCATGACAGTGAACAAGATGGCCTCAGGTTTGCTTTCCTTCAGACTGGGCTGGAGATTCAGAGAAGTAGAGATTAGGAACTGATTTCAGAGCTTTGGAGTGTTCTTACCTTAGGTGACAGGATATTTATTGGTGGAATATGTGACTTTGCTTGCCTGCCCAGACTTACCAAATTAGCTATAACTTGGCCCACTCTGTGTTAATTGTTTTAAGTAGCCAGTTACCTCAAAAGTAAGTAATTTATTTCAATTGGCTACCCAAACCAGCATGTATTGAATGTCTACTTTGTACTGAGCACTATGCTGAGTGAACATACTGCATTTGTTAGTGCTCACATCAGTGATAAAAGAAAGGTATGAATATCTTTATTTTACTTATGAAAAAACTAAGTTCTAGAAGTTTAACTCACCTAAGGCCACCCAGGTGACAAGAAGCAAACCTGGTATATCTAATCATATCATAAATTCTATATGACTTTCCCTAGGACACACAAATTTACTCAATCACCTCCATGTCCTGCAATTATGTGGACATGAATTCTATGACACAATCTTCTCTGAGCTTGACATAATTATTTGTGCTTCTCCACTCCATTTAACTATTTTTAGTTGACTTTTATTCATAATCAATGAAAATAGGAATGAAAAAGGCAAAAACAAAAATATATACACTTGTGTCTATAGATATATATATATATTCTTGTTAAAATCCTTCTTTTGTGCTATTTTGTGCTAAAATCCTTTGTTTGTGCTATTACCTCCCAAGGTAGATCAGAAAGATCAATGATTATTTTGTAAAATAGATCTCATGTTTTATTTAATTCATATTTATTTATTAAAAGACCTATAAGCAATGTACTTTCATATTTTCACCTGTCTTTATGTACTTTGTCCTTTGGCTTATAAATTAATGAGTTACTACTTGAGAGCATGTCTCTTTTTTATATTTGATGTTTGGCAGATGCCACCTGTTTCCAGAGGACAGGTTGTTTGCTGTTATTAGGGCACAATACAGCGTATAGAGTGTATAAACACAGTTGTTGGAGTATAATTACTTGAGCTCTTTATGGAGGTAGCTCATCTCACAGTACAATGCTCAACAGGACAAAAAGTCAGACCAACTGTCTTTTACAGCATCAGCTGCCACACTGAGTTTGGTGTTTTGCCACCGACACCAAGTCTTTTTTTGTTGTTTATCAGGTAATTAACAGTAATGATGTCTTGCTACTTGGCTTTGTTTCAGAACCAAGGATTCTTCTTTGCAGATTTGGGTGGACTCCTAGGCTCAGGCCCATGGCCTGAATGTCATAAGCAACAGCAGGCAATTCTAGGCTTAATTATCTCCCTGTTTTGTTCTTTACATTGGGCAATAAACATCCAGTCTAAAGGCAATTTGTAGGAGAGAGAGAGAGAGAAAAGGGAGGGAGAGCCTCCGCTCACAGCAATGCATCCATCAAATAAACTAACTTAAAAATGTTTTGACCTTGAGTTCTTAAACATTATTGTAATTCCCCATCTTATAAGGAAAAGCATTTTAAAGAAAGTTATTCAAATAAAACACAACCCTACAGATAGACAGTCTGTTTATGAAATATGAGGGAATTCAATTACCCATGAATGGATGAATGGCTTTTTTTTCCCTTTCTTTGTCTGGTCATCATTGTTACTGTGGATTTCTTTAACAAAAGATATCAAAATAAACAGAAATGTCTTCGATGAACTGTGAGCCTGCAGTTAAGTGGCATATGTATAGGAGTGTGCCTTTCTGGGATGTATTTAGTATAGGTATGATTTTTTTAATGGTACATTATTGAATTTTCTAGCAATGTCACACTAAAAAAAGAAGAAATTACTACAAAAGAATAAGCAAGGCTCTAGAAAAATACCACATGTAGCTTTTAATTTTTTTTTTTTTCAAAAAGCAGGGACATGCTTTATTAGATGTCTTAAATGAAATTTGAAATAATTTTGGTTAAATGCTGTAAATTACAGATAAATTTATAAAGAAATAATGTATTTGTTTTAGAACTTGTAATTTTCGAATCTCATTTGCTAAATTGATTTACAGCTTTTTTGGTATGGAAAGAATATTTTAAAAGAAACTTTAATATGTGATATTTACTAGTTATTTTCAGTGCTTATTAGTGATATGTGGCATATTTTAATTGCCAAAATCTTAAAATTATGGAGTTAATTGCATTAATTCTACCATAATATTATTACCTATATTGTTTTTGCTAGATAGGTCTTAGGGATAAATAATCAAATATTAAAAATAATTTTTGCTCATTGTATGAATCATTTATTTATTCTACAGGGTGTTTTATATTTTTGTCTCTTTTCCACTTAATAGAATATCTGAATTAAATACTAGATTCTGCATATATCACACCAAAAGCTCCAGTAAATAGTGCAAACACAAATGTACTGTTTTCGGAAGAAATTTTTCGTGAAGTAAATTCAGTCTTGTACTGCATGGATCCTTGAAAATGTTCACATTTGCTACAAATGTTCTTCAGAGTTCACACTTATTCCAAATGTTCTTCAGATTTTCATGAATGAGATACATCTTATAAAGATTATGCGTGGCTTTCTCTCCAATAAAAAGCAAAGAAACTACGGCTTTCCTTTGGCATTCAAGTAGTCTTTTCCATATATAACTACATTTTAAAAATAAATTTTACATTTAATTTATTCAATTTTTACTTGCAGATAGAAAAGCAAGAATTTTAGAAGTTAAACAGTATCTTATTTATTAAATTCAAAATATCAGAAGTATCACACTTTCACTGCATTTATAATTTACCAGGCTATAGTAAGACCACTAGGAACATTTACATTTAAAAAGAGTTCAAATTATTTTTCCACTAAATTTACTAATTATTGAGTTAGCACATTTAAAATTGATTTTACTGAAAGAAGAAATGAATAGATTGATTGTTCAAGTGAGGGAGTGCATGGAAATATATAGTTTATAGTAGTAATTTTGAGAACTCCTACAAAACTGATATGATATTGACAATCTACTCGAATTTGTCTGTTGAACTCTTGAAACATATTGGTCTTCTTTCTCTTTTAATAGAAAAATTTTCTGTAATCTCAAAAGTTTATAGAGGAAACAAAAACCACTTCACACCATTTTTTCATATTTTTCGTATACATGTAACAAACATAAGTTTTAACTAAATTGGCACTTAAATCATAGCTATTTTATTATTATTGTTTCACAATGATTAGTATTATTTTGTTTGGATAAAGAGAAGCATTGTAATAATTATCTTTGAAACTGTATTGTAAACTGAAAAAGATAGTTTTACAACTGAAAAGAATAATTGTGATTATTACCTCTTGGGAAACAACATCCACACCACTGTGGTTCTTAATGAAAGTTCGAAAGAAAAAAATGTAACTTCTCTAGTCTTTGGACCCACCCACTTTTCTTTTAATTGACATGCTCTGAGCAGTGTTAATTTTCTATAATCTAAACAACAAAAGAATACCAGAGTGGTGAACGATATGATAAAATTTAAACTAAGAACCTATAATACACTCTGCAAATGCAAGAAAAAGGTTGCTAAAATCATTTTCTCCTTAGGACACATTTTCCTAGCAACAAAATGTCTTGGCAATCAAATGTTCAGTGAAACAATAACAGCAGTCACATCAGCTGGGTTTTTGTTTGTTTAACTCAATTCTGCAAGATGGAACTATGTAATCATGGACTTAGTGACTTCATTTGAACCTCTATAGGCACACATTTTGTTGATTTGAACAGTAAAAGTAGGTTCATACACACCAAAGCCCATATTTACACTACCATTTCAGTAATTTTTAAACTGGAATTTAATTTTAAACTTGAATAAAAATCAGAATCAGAGAAAATTTATGCAATCGAGTTTTAGGTGAGGATAAAATTCTGTAACTTAATGAAGACAATGTACAAATCCTTGATGATTAGCAGATATTACGCAGATGATCTGAGCATTGTTTGGGGTGGATTTTTGTTGGTGTGGGTTTTTTGTTCTGAGTTTTTTTCTTTTGCATTTCAATACCAAATTACTTTAAAATTTTCTTCACAAACGATGAAAGGAAAAGGAAGTAGTAACAATAATAATGATGATCCATTTTGACCATCTTATTACTTTTCTCTTATTCATCTGGGAGTTACAGTAAAGTCATAACCATCCTGTAAATACTTATTTAGCAAACGGAAACAGAATATATTTTCCTTCAGACTCTCTGCATTGATATATTGAAATAGCAGGGAAGAAAAAAAAAAGGGCCCATAATGCTTCATTAGTTAATTGTGCAGAGTACAGCTCTTTAGGGGTAAACAAGTGAAGGACATTTGCTGAATGGCCCATCCTCGTCATGCATATTATGGCCTAATGATGCTAGTAATGGTAGGAGGCTCCTGGAGAGTCATCTGTCAAATTAGCACATTGAATTATTTATTGCCTCAGAGTAAAATTGTTGAAAGGTAGCAGCTGAGACATGGTTTTTATAAATCTGAAATTCAGAAAAGAAAAAAAGAAAACTAATACAGCTACATTGAGGGTACATTCACTTTTTTGACATTTGTATTTATGAAACCTTATGAATAAGGTCCCCCCTTATTGGGTAAACAGGCTGAGTTTATTTCTACCTTCAAATCTGCTTGGGTGTGTGTGTGTGTGTGTGTGTGCGCGTGTGTGTGCATGTGTGTGTATGTGTGTGTGCATGTGCACGCATATGATGTCCTGGGTGTTTCATGTCGTTAGTCATAATGTAATAACCTAAAATTCAAGTTATTTTTTATTTTAAGTCTTCATCGCTCATTTCAACTACATCAACTATATAAAACTTACGACAAAATGTCAGTCTTTACTATGCTTTGTGCCCAGAAACAAACACAGAGAGGATGGTTCTTGATTTCCAGTTTTTGCGACAATTTGTATTTTTCTTCCAGCACAAAATTGTCTAAGATAGAAAGTCTGCCTTCCTGGGACTTAGAAAAAGAGACAAATCTGTACTGAACTCTTTATAAAACCAAAGTATAATAGTAAGCATAAACTCAGAGTAATCTAAGCATTGGCAGGCCTGAGTAGGCTAATAAATTTAAAATCTTTCAGAAAATAGAATTTCTTTTTTTTTCAGTATTTACTTAGTAAATATAAGCAGAATTTGTTTTTTCTATTTATAAATATTATAAATATAAATAAGTTAACATACTAATTTCTTCCATTGGCAAATAAAGAGTCACTGTTCTGAAGGAAATTTTTAAAATAACAAAATAATACAAAAAATAAAAAACAAAAAGCAGTTGACCAATTCTCTATGACTCCTATTGCCTCTTTATCTGCTATCTTAAAATTCCTATTCTAAACAGATAACTAACTTGGGAAGACTTAAAATTGTGATTATAAAATAAATCACGTGATTTCTTTTTTAAAAAATTTATTATAAAGATGTGAGGTACAATTCTGGGTTAGGTATATAAACACTGATCATGCAGATACTCTTGTTGATGAGGTATGCCTCTCCCTCCCCTAGCAGTTTCTCTCAACTAGATCATGTGATTTCAAATAAGCAAATTATTTGGTCTCAAAGTAGCACTTGAATGAATTTTTCAAAAACACTAAATTTGAATCTCAATGAGTTACTGAGAATATACATTTGTATGTTTGTATCCATTTGGTCAGGAACAGCTCCAAATAATGCTAGTGCTCTTTTGAGATGCAGAAACTGGCACCTGGTGACTTCTGGGGTTGCTGGTCTCTAATTGAGTGAAGGATTATAAAGAAACTAGCATTGGATCAGGATCTTGAAGTGTGAATGGGCTGTCAATACAAAGAGAAAAAAACATAAAGTTATATTGGAGGAAAAGCAGTCAGGAAGAGAATATTGGGGGAAATATAAAGAAAATTAGCCCAAAAATCAAGTTCCATAAGATCATGGAACTCTTGAATGTTGCGTTAAGGAGCATACACTTTTTTTTATAATAAAAATGCTTTAGACAGATATAGGAAAATTAATTCTGCAAAAGTATCTTTAAAAAAATATTAAGTGATGTTATGTATAGGAAAGCAATATGTATGTTCTAAAATACCATATACAGTTTAGTTTTCATCATTATCACCACCACAAATGCCAGGTCACATTGGAAGCTTGATGACAGAGAAGAGGAAAAGTAAGTTAAGTGCCCTCCATCCTGGAAGAACCGTGAAGCTAATAGTTAACTGAAAACTAGGGAGAGGATCAAATTTTACAATGAAAAAAACAAAAACAAAAAACTCCATCATTAACATTTTTCTTTGAAGTTATGTGTGAGATATTCAAGCCAAAATGCCCATAAATTTGTTAACAAGTAGAAATGTAGCTCAAAGAGAAATGAACTAAAAATTTACAGGTGAAAAATGGAGATTACTTTCATATGGTGAAAGTAAGTGATAAGAAGAGTTAAACTGATCATTTGGTGCGATTTGGCCAATGCAAAAGTTGCTTGCCTACATATTTTTCTTTCTTTTTGTAACCAGGGCATCATATTGAGCCAGTACTATTTTTATTACCGCATCAATTTTCTCATTAAGGTCTTATTTCTCCTACTGCTATTGCCATTTTGATTATTTTTCTTTCAGCTACCCTTTCCTAGTTTCTTTCATATGTACTTTTATTTTGTGTCTTTATTATTTTTTCTATTTGTCTTTTAAACTCTTCACTGAAATGAAAAAAAATGTTGACTAGATGTTTCAGAGCCTAAAGCATTTTGTATAAATTATCCAATTTAATTTACACAAAAAATATGAGACAACTGTAATTCTCAGTTTGTGGCAGATGAGACTGGCCCTCCACCAAGTTAAAGACCCTGCCCAATCACACTGCTGATGACATCAGGTCTTTGTAATTCCAAAGTTTTGATTCTGCTCTTTTGTTCTACATACGTAGCCTCCTGCTTAGACAATATCTCAGCTTTCTACCTTCATTTCTAATAATTATTCTTAATCCTTGCTCCTATTCCATTTTCTTTTCTCAGTCACCTCTCTCTTCCAGTTATCACTCTTCCTCATCCTGCTGTTCTATATATTTAAGTTCTTTCCTTAAACTCATCTACTCACACACCATTCGATTATATCAACTCACTAATATTTAAAACATTTTTACTTTTAAAATTAACAGTTAAGTTGTAAGTAGTCTCAAATAAACCCTCCTTTTGATACTCAAAAGATGGAGTTGAAATCTCTCGCTTATGTTACAAAAAGGCTACTCTGACAACAGAATGCAGAAGTGTAATTACAGACAAATCACTCACAGTTTTCTACTCTGATGAATACGTTTTAAATTGTAGTATTAGCAGTTTTATCCATATACATGTACTATATGGTCAACAATGTGATTCAAAGATGAATTTTTTTTCAGATAGGACTGCTTCAAGCAATCTTAATCTTTAGAAAGTCATGCCAATCTTTTTCTTTTTAGAACACTTATCCATTATAAATACAGCGTAATAATTGGGTCTGATTGAGACAGAATATCAACTGAGGCTTACTTGACAATTAATAAAAGCTGAAGGTCCTCTGTCGCACCCCCAAAAAACTGTGTGACCCCTGGAATAGGGAATGGCGGCAGCCTAGTATAGGGAAGGTCACATTGAGTTCACTCTGGAGGATAACGAAAATAACGTCATATCTAGGGGTGTTGTCAGAATAAATGTAGAAAGGTATGGTAGACAAACTTAGGTTTTATTTTTAAAGTATGTTATTTTAAAGGAGGCTATTTACATAAGCTATAAAACCTGACAGAGTGGTGTGGGTGATCCAGTAGGTGGCAATCTTCCCCCAGAATATGTGTTCAGGCTTGAGATGCATCGCTTGCCTAAATTAACACTAAGGAGTCTATCTCTACAAGTTCAAAGCTCCAACAAAGGAGCAAACCTCCTTATATATTAGAACACTTTCCATGAGCTTAATGAGCTAAATTGAAGTGGTTCTACCTTACTTCACCAAACTAAATCAGGCATTCTTTGACCCTTAGATTATTTGTTCTCATTCATACACAGGTACAGCTAGCTATGTTAACATAGCATCACCATCAACCTTCTCAAATTACTCATGCACTGTTTATTAGAACCTGCTCTATGCCAAACATCAATTTATATCACTATCAAGTCACTATCAAGAGATTAAACAAGAAGCTGCAAAATGTTAACATCCTTACCATATCTATAAGGTAGAAAATTTAAGTAATTGTGTGAACTATATCTGATTTTCCACCATATCTGTACCAATCATTAAAGAATTTGAAGCTATAGGTTTTGCAAAGTCTTGTGCAAAATATCCTAAGTGTGTTTAAGTAGGAAGTTTGAGAAATAGACTTTATAAGGACAGACAAAAGTAATAGAATGCCTTATCATAAAAAAAGAAAGCTTACAGAAATATCTGCTATGCTGTGACATTAGATTTTTTACTGTATAATTTTCTGGTTATGTGTAATATAATGATTACTTCTGTCATCCTGGGATTTCAATGCCAAATTTTTCTAATAGCCACAGCACAGGCTAGTTACAATCTTCAGTCTTCTTCCTCTTTTGTTTGTTTTTGTTTTTACATAGATTCATGATTTTACTTTAAGAAAGTATTTTTAATTTAGCATGTCATCTCAGAAATATGGACTGATATTATGGCATTCCTACTGTTTAGTAATATTAAGTTATTTTCAACTTCTGAGTAAAAGAAGGGATTGTACTTCCCTGCTCCCTTGATGTGGGTATGATTTACTTTAGCAAAGAAATCTGTGTGGAAATGACAATGTCACTTCTGAACAGAAACATAGATGATGTTATAGTTTCTACATTGTGGCTCCTCTATCAGCCTCAATCATTTAATGAAGTCAAAGTGAAAGGGAGTGTCTAGTTTATCACAATAGATATGTAGTGTAGTCTGGGAATATATCTTTATTATTTTAGGACACCAAGATTTTGGATTTGTTTGATAGCTTAACATAACAACTGTCTTGATTAATACCAT
The DNA here is from genome assembly GCA_963574415.1 of Tarsius wallacei. Taxonomy (NCBI): domain Eukaryota; kingdom Metazoa; phylum Chordata; class Mammalia; order Primates; family Tarsiidae; genus Tarsius; species Tarsius wallacei. The sequence goes on along the minus strand of CAUYQG010286396.1, from coordinate 45,028 downwards.
TAAAAGGAATTGAACTTAGTATCATAGAAAAGATAAGTAATATTAAATCATATATTCTGCTTAACTCTGCTCTTGTAGGACAGGAAAGAAATATAATTTATGTGTAGACAAAATACACTACAGAAGTATACACCTGGGCACTAAAATTATCTCAAACTACTAAAAATGTTTTTCCTAACATGGAGCAGGTAATTGCTCCTATCTTCTCCCTTTCCTCTGGGTGAAAGTTGGACTTCTATAATCAAGCAACATTCTTATTTTCACAGTAGGTTTGAGACTCTTTTAGTAAGTTATATTCCAGATCAATATTAGAAAATCAGAAACTGAAAATTTAAATTAAACATTACAACTAACTTAGGTAAGATAGAATAGTACATAGCTAATACACATGCTTCTTAGATCTCCATCAAGCTGTATGTCTACTGCAGAACTCAGGTAATTCAATATTCATTGTAAATTTCCAAGAATGAAATATAACATAACTGGAATACTCAAGACCTAATAATTTCTATGAAATGTAATCTCATGCTGTCTTGTGTTTAAACAAAAATATTTCTTTTTTTTGAAGTAGTGTATTTAACTATTACACAATTTTTTCATAATGACTTCATTTTAAAAGTAGTACTCTGAAGGAATAAAGAAAAATTTGCAAGTAATTTGTTTATTTTAAAAATAAATTTATAATTATTTATAAATATTATAACTCTGACTCATCTGCATCATGTATGTTTTCTGATTAGGAGGGGTAGAGGGTGGAGTTGAGGTTAGTGCACTGGAAATTGCCCACCAATTTGGGTACTACATTGGTGTGTGTTGAGTAGCTAAATCCCATCCTTCATTCATCAGGACATTAAGCAAAGATTTAAACTTACTTCTTTGGAGCATAGCTTCACAGCTCTCAATGATTTCTATATTTGGTTAATAGTTAATAGTTTAATTTATTCATTTCCTCAACAATTTATTGCATTCCTGATACTGACAAGAATCTGGATTATGGACCACAGATAGAAAGTTGAAGGTACATAATCCCTCTTCTGAAAAAAGGTCATTATTTATCAGAGAATAAAAGTAATTTTAATGTACTATTAACATCCAAAATATTATCAAATGCTTTGGATATGAATTATCGATTAAGCAATTATTGGCATACCAGGAATCATAAACAAAATAATCAGAAGCACAAAATTTTCAAAGTTTAAAGAATTTTGTGTGATCTGGTGTGGTTCATATGACTCAGGTATTTGGGATACTATATTTACATAAGAATGCTTATTTATGTAAAATAGAAACAAATTTATAAATCTTGCCTAAAATGAAACATTTCAGGCAATTAAAGGTAGAAAATAACTAAGGATCTTGTATTTACAAGCAATATATCTTGTAAATACTGACCGCAAATGGTCCAAATAAGAGGAAGATTAGAAAAGTAAAGTGGAAGGAAGGGGACATAGTGGAGGCGAACTCAAGAAATTAGCCTTTATTGGCCAGGCTCGGTGGCTCAACCTGTAATCCCAGCACTTTGGGAGGCCGAGGAGAGTGGATTGTCTGAACCCGCGGGTTGGAGACCAGCCCAGGCAACTTGACAAGACATTGTCTCTACAATAAATCAAAAATTAGCTGGGCATAGTAGCGCGCACCTGTAGTTCCGGCTACTTGGAAGGCTGAGGCAGATGCTAGGGTGGCCGAGAGTGTGCCACTGCACTCCAGCCTGGGCGACAGTGTGAGATTCCAACTAAAAAAAAAAAAAATTTAAAAATTTAAAAAATTTAAAAAAAGAAATGAGCATTTATTGATCACCGAGATTTTCTAGACATTTTGGTGATTTTTTTTACATATCATCACATTTCCTATTTACAATGAGACAGTCAAGTTGACATTAAAATTCTTATTTCATAGACATCCTTAAAAGGCTTTTGGACACAAAAATGAAAGAAAATCACTGAACACAAGCCATTTTTTATAAATAAATTTTATAATAGTTAAATAATCTTTCATTTTTCTTATGATTTTTATACTATGATAATTTGTTTTCAGAAATTTCGCATTTCTTTTAATCCTTGCTGTATTAGAATTATTTCAATGAAAGCAAGTTAGCATATTGTATTTTCTATAAAATAAAATATATTTTTATAGGAATGGTAATATATATACATATATGTGTATTTATATAACCGTTATATTTATGTTTTATTTCATTAACTGTGTCTAAGGAAATCTTTGTGGCCCTAAACTAACATAAGCAGACTCTTAAGGGTGGTTTCTTTTGTAGAGGTGGAAAGGTGTAATACCTTTCATCACCTATCAAAATTGTCACAACTGACACTCCCATGACACAAAACAAATCAATAAAAGTATAACAAATTTATTTAATCAAAGTTTCACATGCAAGAGAGCCTTCATCTATGAAGACCCAAAGAAAACTAATCATTTTTATGCCTAGCTTCAACGAAGAATGGACAGTCATGTAGAAATGGGATTGGACAGATGAGAATAATTTAATGGCAATAGACAAAGGGGAAACTGAGCAAGGCCTATCTATTTAGTTTTTTTTTTTTTTTTTTTGGATTCTCTGTGTCATATTCCTTCCCCCCAGGTATGGAGCAGAACCCCTCTAAAATGAGGGTCTGCAAGGGAGAAGAAATAAGAGAAAGAATGATCTTTCTAGGTTTTATGAATGACTTTGGGGGAGAAGATGCCTAGTTTCTATAAAATCCCTCAGGAAAGCAGAATTCTGGTTTCCATGACATCCTTCAGGGAAAAAATAGGATCAGGAGACAGGAGGACAGGGGAAGGCCAGAGAGTTCTTGCTTCTGAGGCATTCCAATCTCCTTTAGTTTAATGTACTCAGCATACCAAGGCACCATACTTTGGGGTATTGAGTTCTGAGCCCTGAGAATCTCATGGCTGTACTCCTTAATCTGAGATTCCTTTTCATCATAAAAATTATTCAATCCTATTTTCTATATCCTATTTTTTCTAGCTAATATGTCTTACTATGACAGTCATTAAAGTCCAAAAAATTTACAGTTAGCTGTCTTACATTATTTTAATACAATGTAAAATGGTTCCCTAATAAATACCTGCCCCAAAATTATGTTTGGCTTTTACAGAAATATTCACAGATACATAAACCTTTCTGCTATCAGAAAGGCTCAACTTTCTGCAATCAGAAAGTCTCCTTGAACTTTTAAACCTTAAGATTTGCAGAGTGATAACTCATCCTCCAGGTCTTATTTCCATTTTATTCTATTCTCATCATTGACCCTAATTCCAACCTAAAGCACTAAAACCGGCAATATGTTGCTCATATTCACCAAAACTTTGGGCATGGATTTCAGTCCACCCTAATTTCATTAAAATTTCTCACTTGCCTTTGGTTAATGCATCACTAAAACTGTTTTACTACAACTTGCACACACTGATCAAAAATCTCATAAGATGTCCAAATATAAAGTAATACAATTGGCTGATAGAATAGCCAACAGAAAAGGTAGTAGCAAGTGGCTACCTATTAATGCTCTCTACTACCTCCACCATAAAATACGGCTTCATAGCAAAGGTGTGAACAATAGTTAAGAGTGCAGTAGTAGCAGAACACCCTCCATACATAATCCAAACACTGCCAAAGTATCCCAGCTCATTTGGGAGGATGGAATTATTTTTCAAGTGTTCTCTCTGTGACAGTGAACTCCCTGAACAGTCAATAAGCTCCTGACATCCAGATTCAGCGAATATCCAGCTTTAAAGCAGATGCAACAAAGTATTCCACTTTAGGGGCAGGTACTTGTGACCAGTCCTTAAAGGTCTGTTTGAGATTGCTGGTAGGTTTTGTGGGTGTCAGTAACTGTCTTTGCATAGTGATACAGTGGTGTTTGTGGTCCCTAATCAATCATTGGAGAATGATGCCAGCCCATTTTGTGTCCAGCCATCTGAAAAGAGAACCAATAAAATTCACACTGACATTAAAAACATACAACACAAGTACAAATAAAAACCCTGACATCTAAGCAACTCTCTCTGATTTACATTTTCACAGCAAATTTAACACTGATATGATTTCTTTCTCCCTTCAGCACACAAAATGAACCGCAACCAAGAAAATAATTTTATGACACAGTGCACCCAAATATTTATGCAATTTTGCAATAATAAATACAAACACGAATGCTCTATTCAGAATAAGTTGAAGGTAATTCAAGATACTATTGAATGCAAGTATTCACAGCCTTGGGAAGAACTGCAGACATTAAAGCAGATGTTTTAATATTGCTCCTTAATATCTTGATTTCACACGCTGCACCATGCGCTCCTCCACATTACTCTACTCTGTCAGACAAAAGAACGAACTCTTGGTGTCAAATAAATACACAAACTGTATTATTTGTATACAGAAGGAAAATATAAGCAAAGTAAAAAATTGGTGGTTTTAGGACATTTCATCACCATTAAAATTTGATAAAAATCTACATTGTCAATGCCATGAAGGTAAGAATTTCTAACCACCAACATACTTCAATAACAAAGGTAGCTTCTGCTTTTTTTAATTAATTAATTAATTAATTAATTAATTTATCTAAAGCAGGATTTATTGAAAGGACAGAAAAGCTCCCATAGTGGGAAGAGACCCGAAGGTTTCCCCAACTTCTGCTTATTTTTAACAATTGGGCATATGCTAGTTTCAGTATGGTTTGAGAATCAGTATTTCTGTAACCCCATTTTAATAATCTGTCACATTAGCCTGATATGCAAGTGTGTCAAGAGGAAGGTGTGATGATGCTTTAATAGTCAATTCTCTTATTTAAATGGAAGGAACAGTTAAATGAGGTATTCAAAAGACAACATTGACCACAGGTGTTCAGATAAAGACCACACAATATGTATAGAGACTCAAAAAAGGTGGAGTTGGGTTTAAGAAAGTGGTGTACGCAAAAGGGATTGTTGGACCAGAGTACTATTTTGGCATGTGTTTCATTCAATCTAACTAAATAGCAAAGTCACCACAACATTCATTGATGTTCCTCTTGTTAACTTCCAGGCCAACCAATGAATTTACTCCTCTGGAATTGAAATAGCCACTTCCATCTGATGTTCATGGTTGGTCTGCCAGATGCCAGAGCAAGGACAGCAAAGAGCAATGAGCACACTAACTATTAGGTTGACAGGGCTTTTATGATCACCCATTAATGTCTATTATGCATATGGGACAGATTCATGAGACAAAGTGTTTGCTGTCTCAATATTAAAGTGTGTCTCCTCTTCATTTGGAAATAATGACTCCAGTCTGTAGAAAATGGAATTATAGTTTTTTAGGAGAAGTGTAACAAAAATACTACTTTAAATCTCATTCATTATTCTTGCAGGATAGAATTGTGCATCTGACTTTTCCCTAGGAGTGTAGGACTGGGCTTTACTAAGAAGGTATGAGTAGCTGGAGAAAACCTGGGAATGAACCCTTTGAGTGGAGAGTAGAGTACAACAGGGAAGGACTGGGAAATAAAATTTATTTTCCCCCTGCTTCAGGCTTTCCTGTCATTGGAAGTACAAAAAGAAACATTTCATCTGTCACCATAGGTCTCCAGTTTTCAAGATTTTACCAGCTGTATGTAGCTCCCTTTTGATATAGTGTAACCTTTTATCAGGAAAAATACTTAACGGGAAAAACCTTTAAATTTAACATAAAACCTAATTCTTTTGCTCCTATTGAAAGTTGGAAGACTGGATCCTTATTAGAGTGCATTTCTACAAAGAGATAAACATTTTAAAAAATAAGCATGAATGGAATCCGGGATAAAATGCATCCATTTGTGCAGGAAAATAGCTTTTACCGAAGAAAATGGCACACATTCATCATATGGAGAAAAAATGTCATTTCAAAGTCTATTTCCAAGATCAAAATGCAGAACTTTTAATACAGTATATTAGCTTTTTAGCTGCTCTAAATCAACAACTTTTTAAAGCCAAAGGTTTTTCAATCTTTTGAATATATCATCAATTAATTATCCTTATTACTAGAGAAATTATTAAAATTAGTTTAAAACTGTCTAGGCAGGAATGTTACCAAAAAAGGATTTTGAAATTGTTGCATACCATGGACACTATGTTGAACAATAGTTAATCTCTGTGTATAACTAACTACTAAATGCAAACTACTAACTTTATGGCACAAACTCTCCTATCCAACCTGCTAGTTTTTGTCTCACTCATGTTGAATTGCATTCAACATGCCGTGACATACAGCTAATAAAAGGGCATCTGTCACAAGGGACTAAGTACCAAAATCAACAATTTGCATAGTGAACAAGGTTTATATTGTGGTGACTCATGTAGCCTTGTACGGAACAATGGGATGAACACTCCCTTATGGCCTCTAGTAAGTACTAGACATGTGGCCTTAGAAAAAGAAATCCCCTCTCATCCCACTTTTTCCCACTGGTGCTTTGTTAGATCACAGCAAGGGTTTGACTTTATGCCCTGGTCTCTGTCTGAGAGGAAGTCCAGCTCAATTCAATTTGCATCTCTCTGCCTTTTAGTAATGAAACAGCGTCCATTTGAGCAGGCCCCATGATAATGCTGAGCAGATGGGCAGAGTTTTGTCTAATTAGATTCTGGGCGGCCTGTTTGCTGTAGTAAATGTGAGTGTATTTGCTTATTTCACACTTATTTCAAGAACAACAGCTTAGTAGAGGCAAGACAGAAATGAGTATAGGTAGATAGCCCCACTAAAGAGACACTTAAGACAAATCAATAATTTTAATTCAATTACTACTTGCTGTCACCTATTTAATGAGTTGATTTCAGGCTTTTAAATCTCCAAAAAGTAAAAAGAAAAAAAAAAAAAATTACCTCGCAAATATCATTTCATTTTTTTCTTCTCCCTTCCTTTCCTCTTCTCTTTTTTTTTTCTTTCTTTTGTAGTCCAAAGACTCTTGGTAAAGTATTGCAGTCTACAATACTTACAGTTAACTTTAAATATTCTGTTTCTTTAATCTAATTCCAGAATAGTCACTCCATTCTTTCTGCTTAGATTTCTGGAAAAAAAAAAAAATATATATATATATATATATATATATATACACATATATATTACAAAACAGATACCCATAGACTTATATTTTATGCATCTAAGTGATATTCCCCAGCATCACTTTCAGTTTCCCTCAAGTATACCTGTCCACTATACTGTCCAGTTAAAGAAATGCCAAAGAGCAAATATTCAGGCTGTGGCAGTTTCAGTGGTTAGTTTTCGAAACAAGATTTCCAAACTCTCAGTCTTCACCTTTTCCCATCAATCTTGCCATTTCTTTATTTTTCTAAATTCTTAATACACAAACACAAACACAAAATCTCAGGACTTAGATTAAGAGATAGTAGAAATGGTGAGACAGAAAATAGTTAATACTCAGAAGGTCATAGTTTTATTATTCCTCCAATTATCTACTCTTGATTCACTGTCCCATGGGTACCCATTGCCTAAGAACTTTTTCTCTCCACCTCTCTGTCAATTACATCAAAATGTAAATTTAAATCAATATTTTGAAAATAGGACTTCGAAGACTGTAATAATAAAAGTCTACACCTAAAACAATTTCACAATTTAAAAATAGTCATGCATAAAGATTTGAGGAAGAAAATCTTGGGATGCATTATCGCAAAAAAGATATTGAACTACTTGACATTACACATATATGCAGAAATATACATTTGAAAAACCAGATGTTTATTTTGGATTATGGTTTGGATAGTAAGAGAAAATCTATTTCCTGAATACCTGGAGGGAGTTATAGTATGAGGATCACCCTTCTGAGTTGCTTATCTGTGAATATTGTTAAACCCACTGAACAGAAAGCATTAACCAGATACTGAATTTCAAATGCTCAGGTCACATCTCTTCCCCTTGGGCTGTTTCAGCAGAGAAGAGTAAGTAACACGCTCAATTCCAGCAACAACAACAAAACAACAATCCACGGTACAGAATTGCAAGGTTAATTCATGGATCTAAAGCCTTTTTATCTAAATAAAAAAGATGAAAAATCCTAAAATAAATGTGTAAGAACAAAAGGAATCATATTTCCACCACAGATCATGGATGCAAGGAAAAGCGTAGACTAATTGCCTTTTTCACATGAAGTTAAAGAGGAAGAAAGGGCACATCTTAAAAAATGTTGAGCTCAAAGAAGAGTGTGTTTGACAACTCATTTTTAGCATACAGCGAAATGAATTTACTGTCTTCCCGACTTCCACCTGAGACCTGCTTCTCTTACAGTCTTTCATATCTTAATAAATGACACATCCATTTTATTCACACAAACTTTCTCCCTCCATTACATCACCTTTTACTTGTGATTTAACCTCCTAAAAAGTTCTCAAATTTGTTTTCTTCATGTTCTAAACCAGCGCTAGAGGAGATCCTCATCAGCTCTCCTCTGGAAGAGAGCAAGATCCTAGTCAGCCTCCACACTCCTTCCCCTTTAAATCCAATCACAATCTTCCTGGAATGTAAATATAATTTTTGCTATTCCTCTGCTTTACAACTTTCACTGGCTCCCCCTTGCCTATGAAATAAAATCTGAATGTCATATTCTCTTCAACATCATGTTCTTCTCCAGGAGCTCTTTAGTACTGGAATTCTTGGATCCTACCTCACCAAATTTCTTATCATGATTCAGAACATTTCCTACTTTTGATTTACCCATTACTGCAAATACTTTTCTCTGTCATTTCAAATTCTTTTGGGAATTTCTGGTTTTGTAAGCTACTCTTAATTTTTAAATCTATCTCAAATAGGTCTTTTTGTGTGACAATTTCTTTAACTCATTCATGACCCAAGTTGGCATGCTCCTAGATTTGTGCTTGTCACATTGTATTGCAATTGCTTACAAGAACAGATTCTGAACACACGAGCAGTAGAGATTATATTGTTTCCATTACTGCACTCTTGATGCTTGGTTAACTGCGAGGGATATAGAAGAAAATCTGCATGTGATTGTTGAATTTACAAACACACACCATCAGTGTCTCATTTCTAAACTTTTTCTTGTTAATATTGCCATCACTTTATTAGTCTACTAGGCAAAGGACCACGCAGTTTTCTTGTGGAAAACATTTTCTTCATGCTACAGATCCATCCATGGACATCCAAGGCTGTCCATAATCCACCCCACACTTCTGAATCAGTCACATTTCATGATTTTCTCAAATGTCCACTCATATTCAAATTTCTCTTCAATTTTACTGCCCCTGAGTTAATAAAAGGGCATCTTTGCCCCTTGCTGGGATCATTCATGAGTCTGCCATATCAAATTATCCATTACACACACTGGAATTTCACTGGTACTAAGGTTAGGCCCTTACCATGTGTGTTCATGTCACAACATTCTGTCAGATTTTTTTCCTCGATGTGCTAAATATTTTTAAACTTGGTTTTTCTGATATCATGTTTTCTGCTAAAATGTTTTCACTGACTTCTTCTGCCTGTCAAGGAATATACTTACCAAAAATACCTTCTCTGTTCCTATTTGCTTGTGTTCCTATTCCTATGCTTTAAGGTGAACTTGGATTTTCTGGATAAACATTCCCTACTGTGCCAGTCTTTGCCCTTTGTCTTCTCTGAAATATATGCAGAAATAATTTAGAATGTAATTTTCTACTGTTCTATATGTAAATTATTATAAATAATAGTGTACTCAGGGCCAGTAAAATTCTGGGACAATATAGAGAACATCCTTAGATATCAGAGGACAATTTGCTGTGCAAGCTTGCCACTATCCCAGCTAGAGGCAACAAAGTCCTTTTATTTGTTAGCCTTGGTTATGTCTTATATATACCCAAGGATAGCCTCTCTAGATTCTTCCACAGATAAAATTAATGTACTTCCTTTCATTATTTGGGGAAATTGTCTACCTAATCCATGGCTTGAAATATTCCTGTTCATAGATGTTTTCATTTACTCCCAGATTTACTGTAGCCTCTAGCTCCTTTACAAATTTAGCTAAATCCCTAACTCTGACTAAGACTAAACTTTCTTACTGTTAGTCACTTTGTTTTTCTGTAGAAAATAAAAGTCATTAAAATGAGGAAAACCTCAAGAATAATTATAACTATATCTAATAACATTTGTGAAGTAAAAGACAATTTTTGTTTTGTTTTGTACTTTAAAAAAGACACATTCTATTTTACTTGGTATATGTGATAATGATGAGGAGACATTTTCTTCTGGTCAGAGGAGAATTCTTGGCTGGGTAAAACTGCTTCTCTTATTATTTTCAACCCCTCAACCTACCCCCATGTCCCTCTCCGTACATTGTCTCAACTACCAGATTTATTTTCTCATCTTTTGGAGCAACTGCTGTTTATTGTGAGTAGTTGCTTTTCTCCTTCCAGCTTTTTCTACACCCTAGCCTACCCTTTGAAGCCCTTCCTTATATTTCCTTTATCCAACATTTTAGCTTTACCTTCATACATATCCACCCAAGACTGCAATCAAGAAGATTACTTGCCCTGTTCCAGATATATCTGGCTCCTTCTCAGCTTTTTTCATCTTTGCTCATACTACTTATTTTACCTAATGTGCCCTTTTATATCTTTTTTTTATTGACACACAATTCACAAACCATGTAATTCACCCTTAAGTATAGAATTAAGTGGTTTTCAGTATATTCTTAAAGTTGTACAACCATCACCACTATCTAATTCTGGAATATTTTTATCACCTCAAAAAGAAAGCCTGTAGCCATTAACAGTCATTCCCACTTTTCCTTCCCCCGGTTCCTGGAACCTACAAATCTACTTTCTATCTCTCTGTACTTATTCTAGGCCATTCATATAAGTAGGATTGTACAATATATGCCCATTGTGTCTGACTTCTTTCACTTAGCACAATGTTTTTAAGGTTCATCCATGTTACGGCATGTATGAGTACTTCATTTCTTTGTATAGCTAAATAATATTCCACCATACCATACGGATATAGCACATGTTATTTATCCATTCACCACTTGATGGACATTTGGGCTATTTCCACTTTTAGGTTATTTGAATAATGCTAATATAAACATGTATATACACATTTTTAAGTGGGCATATGTTTTCAGTTCTCTTAAGTATATACTTAGAAGTGAATTGCTAGGGTTGTACGTTAACTCTGTTTTTAACTTTTCAAGGGCCTGACAAGCTATTTTACAAAGTGGTTATACCATTTTCATTCCATCATCAATTTCTCCACAATCATTCTAATATTTTTTATTGTCTGTATTATTTTATTTTAACTCTCCTGGTAGATATGAAGTAATATCTCATTGTAGTTTTGATTTGCATTTACCAAATGACTAAAATGATTAGATCTTTTCATGTGTCTGTTAGACATTTGTATACTTTCTTTTAAAATAACTAACCCTTATTAGGCATATGATTTTTAAATGTTTTCTCCCATTCTGTGGATTGTCTTTTTACTTTCCTGTTAGTGTCCTTTACAACCCAAAAAAACTTCCCCTGTAACTTACCAATTAAAATTATGCTTATCCCTCGAGACTATTTTTAAGTGCCCTATATTTCTTATGAATCTTCTTAGTTCTTTCAAATTAATGCTATCTCTTTATTTTTGCATGGGCTAAACACTTGGTTAATACCTCATATTTTATTGATAAAATATTACCTTCTGGGAGTGTTCCTTCTCTCTATATTTGAATTTCTCAAGATCAGTGACTAGATTCTGTAGACTTTGAATTCTCCATGGTACCCCAACTTACAGCAAGAGTCTCAAAATGCATTTTGTTTCTTTATTAAAGAAGCAATAGCCAGTAGAACTAAAACAGGTAGTCTACATGTGGTGATATAAAGTACATATGAGTCTGGGGAACATTTTTAAAGCTATGTCTCCACATGAATAGACTTTTATGGCAACTGCTCCTAGGGTGGGGATGTTGAATTAAAACAATTACATTTGGATGCCTAAACAAAAATACCACCAAGAATTGTATTACCTGATATGTTTAATTTAATTCTCAACAAAATTTTTAAAAATAAACACCATTGAGAATTTTCTATGTATCAGCATACAACATAAACTGCGTTTGGCATATTTCTAATCATACATTTTTATAATTGAATTTTATTTTACTCTTCACAACTAGAAATTTGCCTTCTTTAAATGTGTGTTTTTAAAACCACGTGTTCTTGATTGTGCACTTCTCAGGGCTAAATTAGCATCAGTCTTCTTTCTCTTATGACGAGGTATTATTGTACTAATGAAAAACAGGGCCTCTTTATTTATAATGGCCTTGGGGTCAATTATCAATTTATCATCATGTCCTGCAGATTTAAAATAAAATATGCTGTGCAGTATAACCATTGTACAAAATTGACACTAAGTAGATTCTCTGAGTTTGGACTTAATAAAAAATACAAAGAGTGCTGTCTAAAAGGTTTCTCCAACTATAAATTCTATTAGGTAGCTTTTAATACAAGACAGTAGGAAACTGAACAACTAAATTAGAGAGTTTTTTTTCACTGCTGGTTTTTGTCTCATACATGTGAACATTCATAGGAGGATAGTTTGTTAATTCACAGAAACAATATTTCATATCTCCATAATAATAATTCAAAGCTGCTTAAATTTTTATTTCATTCTGCATAGATCTTAAAATATTTATATCCCATGACAACTTATTTGCGGAAGATATTCTGTTAACCATAAGGAATATGTACATAAAATATGAGGAGCAATCACTTCATATGTCAAAAATAACCTAAGTTCTTTACATCTACCAGTCGATTCATAGACACCAGGCTCAGACCACCTTGAGACTATTCTCCTGGAAGGTGGTGAGACAGCATGAAGTTTTACATTTTAGCTCCTATTGCAAATGACACTAATTTCACACAGGAGTATATAAGTACCCATGCTGAGACTCAAGTTCTGTTTACATTTAATGAAAAGCAGTTTATCCTTCCCATTCATGTTACTTAAAGCCACAGACTCAAAGAGAATTAAGGGCAGAAACAGAGTTTAAGATTAATTGTACATTTGAGAGTCCAAAGTTTATTGTCAACTTTCCAAGACAGAAACTCTGCTGTGTTGTACCCAGTGAAGACTGAGGGCCTTCTAAACACCATGCTGTTCGCCTCCCAGCAGCCCTCTCCCATTTCAAGTGCTTAGTGGGCACATATGGTTATACTGGCTACAGCATTAGGCAGCATAGTTATATTACATTTCCATCTTCATGGAAAGCTCTATTGGACAGTGCTGCTCTAGGAAGTAAGAGATCTATTTCTTATACCTTAGGATCTGTGATGTTCTTAGTGGCCTCACTTTGGAGAGTGTCTTAGTCTGAGACTAGAATTGTTAATTCTGCCTGCATTATATCCCTGTCTGTACATTGCAGCTAATGTTTTCTCGTGATAAAAGTAGAAATGGAATGTAAAAAAATAGAGAAAGAAAAATGAAGAATTAAATGTATTAGTGATGCCAAAGGATTCTGATCCTTAGTTTAGAGGGTTTTTAGAAATATATACACTAAACTTGCAGAGTCCCAAAAGTTCCAATATAGAAGTGAAAAACTACATTGAGAAATTGTGTTTTCTTCATTTTAAAATAGATGCCAAATCACAGATGTTACATATTTTCTCAGTAATCAGTTTCTTACTGATTGATAAGTTTTCACATTAATTTAAATGATAAAATTTAAAGCATAAGTAAATCAGTTGATACTTGTATATACAGCTCTGTTGCGGGAATATAAATGAAATATCAGGTTTCCATATTTATGTCTTACTTAATTGGAAACATTAAAAATAAGTTACTATAATTTAGTTTTTAGATCCCTTCTAAAATTCAATTTCTAATAAGTCAAGTTTTTTAAGCCTATTAGTTTTGGAGTTAAAAAAAAAATCATCTCTGAAAAAAATATTTCAAAGAACCACTTCCAGAAATCCATATACCATGATGATCATCTTAAATTATTTGTGAGTAGTTGTCTGGAAAATTGGCTTAAAGTAAACTTTATTTCATGTGAAGCACACTGGTAATGTTCTTCCTCTCACTCTGCCAGGAGCAGTCTAGTTGAGAACTGGCTTTGGTTATACATATCTATTGCTTTTGAATGTCTTTTTTCACCATTTACTTTCAAAGTGAGTCTTTTAAAAATTATCATAACAATGTCTGACTTTCCTGGAAAGAGAGCCTGTATAAATTAATCAGGTTTGGAAGGACAGTCTTTCTTTGAAGGAAATACATTACCCATTAACCAGTTTTGGTCTGGGTCCAAACTTTGGGTATCGTTATGTAAAGTGCACCAACAGGTTGTCCAGACAAGGAAGGTTTTCTAGTCGCACCTTCTGTTAAGCACTCCCACAGCATGGCACCCCCTAGCTCCTGTCTGTACAATTGATGAATGTACTTCAGGCAGGGCTAGGACACGGCTCAGTACAGTTCTCTAAACGGTGATAAATGACCACCTTTGTGTGAAATGGGTTAGGTGGGAGGGCCACCCTTTGACAAGGCAGAAAATGAAATGATTACTATTGGATTCTATTGACTTGTCTGGTTAGAACAGTTGCGCCTCTTCCTAGAGGTTAATTGGACTTGAACTCAAGAAATTAAGAGGTCAGCTAGGGTCACAGTGACAGCAGGCACACTTTTAACTTGCTGCTAATAACATTTGGCAGAAGGAGGATGAATCTGGGAGTTTTAGTCTGGGTACAGTTCAATTTCTTTAAGAGTAATGGTTTATACAAATTATAAAGCAAACTCTAACTTTGTGTCACATACAAAAATGCAATGTGTTTTTAATTCCTCTCAGGCACTCTTAAATGACTGAATTTTCTTGAAACAACATACATAAGAATACATATTGTCCTGTTTACTTAAACACACACATTCAGTTAAAATAGCTGTCTTGAAGATTCTCCATCAAAAAATTAGGAAACTTGGATTTAGAAAGAAAAGATACAGCAATATACCTTCCAATGTATTTACTCGGGTTTTTCTTTTTACCACAAACTAAATGCTGCTCATTCTCTATCACAGAAAATGTAAGAAAAGCAGAGTGAAGTATTTTGCAAAATGTACGGTAAGGCATACCCTGATGCTGTGTAAACTCTCTGATTTCACAGTATGCTTGCAAGCTTCACATATTTTGATTTGATAATTTAGAAAAACAATTGAATTTTTACACTTCCTGAGAAGATATCCAAATTCGGTCACAGAAGACTTCACTTCACTATTCTTTTTTTGGTTACTTTATGCTTCAGATCTCTTGCTTGTCACTGAGCTTAGCACTTTCCCACGTGGGACCTGCTTCACCAGCGGACTCCACCACAAGCCCCAGCATGGTACAGAGTCACAGAGTGTTTTCCAGGGGGTCAGAGTGTGGTGTACAATGCCAGAAAGCAGAGCCACAAGGGAGACTTGGGAGGGGACCAGACCATGTCACCCAGATGGTGGAGAACAAGGGACATCACCTAATTAGCAGTGCTGCCCAGCAGCTGTGTAAGTAGGGCAACATAAGGGAGAGAGGAAGGAAGACTGGCGATTGCTCTCTAGCTTTCTACACTTTTGGAGATCAGTTTGTGCCCAGTAGCTATTTGTAGTGTGTACCTAAGGAACTTGGGCACAACCGAAAAATGCTTTTTCTTCTTGTCCTAGGGATAAACTTAAGATAATAACACAGCTTTAAAGATCATGTACACGGCCCCCTTTTTCTAGTTAAATAACTTATTTTCTATTATGTCCTATGGAATACTACAATAAAGCTCTAGAAATATTATCATATCCAAGGAGCATGGTATACTAACTAGATTCTTCTAACCACTTTGATACTAAATCCCATTACTAGTTAACTTAATAAATTACACAATTTCTAAAGCAATCATAGGAAATATGCCATATTTTGATTTATTTAGCAGAGGAGAAAGTGCTCTGGGCTAGAAATCAAGAAACTCCTGTTCCAGCACCATTTCTGCCACTGACTAAAAATGATCATAGACAAATCATTACACTAGACTGGTCCTCATCCCCATCTATAAAATGAGGGCATTGGTTTAGCTGACTGCTAAAAGCCCTTATAGATTTGAAAATCTGAGGGACTATGGCATTAGGGCTCAACCTTGGCTGCACATTAGAATTACCTGGGGAGCTTTAAACTGAATTAATATCCGGGAGTGAACCTGGGCATTGGCATTTCTTAAAAGTTCCCCAGGTGATTCTAATGTGTAGGCAGCATTGTGACCCACAGCTGTATGATATCACCAAACCCAGGCCCCATGCTTATAACTGTAACACTACTCACATTTATAGAGCACTTAACATAGGCACTGTGCTTATCATCAATTATCTAAATTATAATCTGTTGTGGACTGGTGTTATTGGCCCTGTGCACTGGGTGTTATTGGCCCAACTTTACCCCATTTTGCAAATAAAGCAACTGAGGCTTATACAGATGAAGAAAATCATCAAAGATGCCCAGCTAGGGAGTGAGAAAACCAGCAAGCTTTGAGCCTGATTCAGACACCAGAGCCCGTGCTCTTAACCACTGCACTTTACAGCCCAAGAAGACCTCTCTAATCAGCTTCTCTACTACTCAGAATGGAAAATCTGCAACTGGAAACATCAGTGTCTATGACTGTTCTCTTACGTCTCTCTGTGCTGATCTAGAAACCATCTCCAATCTTAACTTAAATCACCAACCTTTATAACACCCCACTTATACAAGAGGTCTTTAGAAACTGAACAAATGGTAGTATGGTGCTTTTCTCTGAAGAGAACTGTCTTCCTGGTAAAAGGTTTAGGATCTTGGGTTAAAGGTCTGAGACTATCTACTGATACTACAATCCTGATTCAAGCTGCTCACCAATGACAGACAAAATACTAAATGTCTATTTAACTTTTTTGTTTCTCATTTAAAGTAGAAATGTATGATGTGTAGTCCTGGTGAATCTTAACTGGTTGTAAAAAATGTCTTTTCTTCATCCCCTACTCAGATATAGCATCTTAAAATAAGATTAGATTAAAACATGTACAAATACAGGCTTATTTTGCATTTGAAGGTTAAGTAGTCCACTGACTATATTAATTAAATTCACATCATTGAAAGACATTACTTGAAGAAAACAATTTCTAAAATGTTCTGAAAATTTATAATTAAATAATCCAACTGCTGTTTAGTAAGAATGTTTTGATGTTCCAGAAACAGTTTGAACCATTTAAAAAATATTTTCAAAGTTTTTTGCTTAACCAGAAAAGTTAAATGATGTCAAACCTGAACTCACTATTTTCTAGCTTGTTCCCTAGGCAGCACATAGAAAGAATTCTTGAAAATTTTCTTGCTGGCTGTTAAATAACATCAATCCTCTTCAGCTGTGTTGCTGTTTTTTTGTGCCAGAAGAGTAACCCAACTACTTTACTAAATCCTACCTCATTTTAGAGATAACTGAGAGTTTGCCATCTACTCAGCTGGATGAAATTCAGAAAGAAAAGCACCAGCTCATATTTGAAGTTAGGTCCAGGTGAGGACAAAGAACTGTCGACACCCATGCATCAGTACAGATCTTCCACAAAAAAACGTAAAGGTAGATTCCTTTCCTTTGAACCATAATTCCTCTAATTTATATAGTGGCCTGTCAACAAAGAATTAACATGCATTTTACCATAAGTCCTGTTTGAAGGTAAGACAGCCAGCTACAGCTGCTACATATATATACACATATATATGTGTGTACAAATAAATAAATGATAGATTAAATATATATATATACATATATACAGTCATGCACCACATAATGACTTCTCAGTCAACAGTGGACTATATATACAATGGTGGTTCCATAAGATTATAATGAAGTTGAAAAATTTTTGTCACCCAGTGAAGTCAGAGCCATTATAGTGTGTTTTTGTGATGTGTTTGTGGTTATGCTGGTGTAAACAAACCTAATTTGCTACCAGTGATATAGCACGTACCAGTATGCTCAGTACATCATACTTGGTAATGATAACAAATGACTATGTGACTGCTTTATGTATTTACTCTACTATAATTTTATCATTATTTTAGACTGCACTACTTCTACATATTTAAAAAAACTTAACTGTAAAGCAGCCTCAGGCAGGTCCTTTAAGAGATATTCCACTCTCTTGATGGTTTCTTTAGCTTTGCAGAAGCTTGTTAGTTTAATGAGGTCCCACTTAACGATCTTTTAAAAAGCACGTGTGGCTTTTCTGTTTGAATTCTTTGAATCCGAAGGCAGTGGGACAGTGGTTTCCCGTCATGCTGGAGGGCATGGCTCTGAGTGAGTCTGCCTGCCTTTGATTCCTGATTGATGGCTGTGAGATCTAGGTGGGCGAGTTTCCCTCTCTGATAACCTGATGGTAACAGGACCTGCTTCTAGGGCAGTTGTGAGGGGTAGAGTTCACAGAGGCAAAGCACTTAGAAGGAGTGATAGGCGAATAGTATGCACTCAGTAAACATCAGGATGATTAAGGTAGTGACCTTTGTAAATGTATGAAGTCACTTAATACTTACACCTTTGACAGTCAAACTTCCTTGAAAACCTACACGACACATTTCAGACTAAATGTAAGTCATTTTATCTAAGTCTTCCTTTCAACATGACCTGATGGCAGCCGAGGACAGTGCTGGAAGCTAGCCAGTCAGCCTATGGGTGTTGCCCCGTTAGCCGCCTCTGAGGAACTGCCTGGCCCTGCCTGTGGTTCCTTTCACAGACTTTTGCCTGGGTTCTCCTTCACTCTGATTCCTCAGAGACTGACAGCTGCCTTCTAGACCATGACAGTGGCTCTGAACTTGTGGAGTGGGCTGGGTTGACAGCCCAGCATCTGTCTGCCTTTTGTGGGAGCTGCCCTACCTTTAAGCCCTGTGGAGGGCTCCCAGGAGTCATGTGGACACAGTATGTCCCCACCTTCTCGGCCACAGTTGCTTGGTCCTAAATAGGCTTCTGACTCAGGCCAAGCAAGTCAGGGCCCTTCCCTGGGAGTGTGGGATTTGCTCACATCATCCAGATTCAGCCTAGACATTCTTGAACTAAGGGGCTGTCAACTTAGCATGTTTTCCCTCTGAACGGGGCTGCAGAGAGCCTGATTTCTTAGATTCCTAGTCCTGCCACTGGCAACAGTCTCAACCCTAAGAGCCACTGCTCCCTCTCCTAGGGTTTCAGGAGCCAGTTTCCAAAATTGCTTGTGTGACTTTTCGCCCTGGACCTACTGAATGGAACTTCAGGGGCTGCAGGAAATAATGGTCACATGTTCCGATATATTTCCCACCCCATCTTAGCCACCAACTCCCTTTGCTGTCAGTCAGTTTTTCAGGAGGTAGACCAGTGATGTCTTTGTTTTTCTTTTGAGTTCTTCTTCCATGGCATTTTACCTTTTCAGATTGTCAGCTTTAAAGGGATTGCACTGCAAGACACCTCTGGTAAAGGGCTGCTGCTTCCACAAAAGGCAGAGAGATGCTGGGCTGTCAACCCAGTCCACCCCACAAAGTTCAGAGCCACTGTCATGGTCTCATGTGAGAGGAGGGATGCTCTGATGCCTCTCCCATCACCTTTTTATGACCTAGCCTTGGCGATGACGTAGCATCACTTCTGCCTTGCCCTATTGGCTGGGCAGGAGCAAGTCCACCCAGGTTCAAGGTGGAGCAAAGACCTCCCCCCACCCCCCAGCAGAACACATCGGGCTGGAAATGCTGCTGTGACCACTTTGGGGAAATCCAGTCTGCCTCAAAGCTCCCCTCTGTCGTCAGTCCAGACCTCTCCCTGAGCTCCAGGCTCCTGTGTCCAACTACCCACTGCCCTACCCTCACTCTACTCCAGGCAGAATTCTAGATTCCTCTCAACCATTCCTCCCCTGTTCCCCACCTCAGTAAGTGGCAGCATCGTGTACCTGGTTACGTAGGACAAAACTCCCAAATTCCTCTCTCCTCCTGGTCCATATCCAATCTATTAGTAGCAATTCTCTCCCTACCGCCTTCCAGAAGGTGCGTCTCATCACCCCCACTTCCCCGCCATCATTGTTCGCCTGTCTCCGCTCGATGCCAGCCTCTTAGTGACTTTCCTTGCTGCTCATCTTACATCCCTATAATCCATGCTACACATAGCAGCCGGATGGTCTTGTAAAAACGTTTATTAGATACTACCCTGACCCTCCAGTGGCTTCCCAGCTCACCCAGATAAAACCCAAACGTCCACCTGCAGGTCCCATGGGATCTGCTCCTCACTGTCCCCCTCTGTCCCACCCCCTGTCCACCTCAGGGTCTTCAGCTGCTACTCCTCCAACATGCTTCTGCTTGCTGTCGTCTCTGCCAGGAATGCTGGCTTCATGGTTCCCTCGGGTTTTGGCTCAATCTCTTTCCCTGTCTA
The DNA here is from genome assembly GCA_963574415.1 of Tarsius wallacei. Lineage (NCBI taxonomy): Eukaryota > Metazoa > Chordata > Mammalia > Primates > Tarsiidae > Tarsius > Tarsius wallacei. The sequence goes on along the minus strand of CAUYQG010286396.1, from coordinate 24,667 downwards.
CTGTATCTACAATTACCACCCTCCATCCCATGTTGCCCTCTCTGTTCTTGTTTTGACTCTGTAGTGCTTCCCACTACTGGAAATGATGTTACCCTGTGAGTTCTGTTACAAGGCCTCGGTTCTCTTCACCATTGACTCTTCTCGGAATAGTGCTTGGCGCATACGAGACATTCAATAACTATTAATAAATACATGAACAAAAGCACTCAACAAACATGATTCTGTTTTTTGTTTATTGGACTTGACTGGTCTTTTATAATGCTCTTTCCACTCTTAATTTCTATTAACCAATACTTACCCAACACTTTTAAAGACAAATAGATGTAACTACTCTGTTCATGAAAAATGTTATTTAACTTACGGGATCCTTTGTTTTTTCCAGCTGTCCATGCCTAATTTAGGACATTTTTTTTTTTTTTTTGAGTTGGAGTCTCGCTGTTGCCCAGGCTGTAGTGCAGTGGCCGCTCCCAGCCACCACAGCCTCGGCCTGCTGGGCTCCAGCAATCCTTCCGCCTCAGCCTTCCAAGGAGCTGGAATTACAGGCGCGCGCTACCACGCCCGGCTAGTGTCCATGCCTAATTTAGACAGACTGAACATACCCTATGAGATATTAGGCCAAGGCACATTTAGGATTTAGAGATGGACTCTAAGAAATACGTAAGCACATGGAAATGCGTTCCGCTACCTGCCTCTCTGGCCGTGAGTGGATCTCTTTCATGATTCTTAGGTTCCAAGTTTTCCAAATCTCAGAGCCAAACCATAAAGCTGTTTTATTGCCTGAAGCTAAGATGAGATTTGGCTGTGATTTCACAGGCATGATGCATTGGAGGACTGGTGATTGGGAAAGAAACATTAGAACTAAAGTTGGTTTGAACCATCTTGTTCAAATACTTGAGCTTATACACAAAAAAACTTGTCTCTCCTCTTCCCTGAAAGCCCTACTGTCGCCCCATCTAGGATCTGGGCTTCACAATTGAGGACGTGAAACATTCTACAGCTTACATGATTTGCACTGAAAACCTTGCCAATCAATATTGCAATGGTGTATTGCACAGATCACTTATGGAATCTCCCCTGTGAAAGAGTTTTCTTCAAAATTGGACTGGAGTTTCACCTTTTATGTCTGATTTAGGTTCTGTCCTGCTGCTAATAGCACCTTATTCTCCTGTGGTTTCAGCAAATGTTAAGTGGGATTTGATCAAATTTGGTTTTAATTAAGAATGCCTTACAAAGGTCACTGGGCAGATTTATAGCTTCACAGAACCACGCAAATAAATATTTTGAACTTCGGGGCTAAAGTCAGGCATACTAAGCAAACTCACAATTAGACCATGATCGATGTTTAGACTATTGTGGAATTAGCACAAACTATTTTGATACATTCTTAGATTTTGGAAGAGGGTGCGTAGCTGAGTTGCTTTTCTCAATGTCTTCAGCAGCTTCCTCGATCTCAGAATGTTTTCCTTTTTTAATATCCTCAGCTTTCCCACCCCACCTCTGTAAAAGCTCTCAGCCCAAGGTTCATACTCATGGGCACGTGCGGACAGACAGACAGACAAGCACCCCACTAGATGAAAAGGCAGTCAGACAATTCCGTCATCTTGAGGATATGTTTAAGAAGGATGTGCTAATTAAACTAGATATGTTAATTAAACCTAGTCTGCGAAGTGGTAGAAATAAGTCAATATCTTTTACTGTTCAAGTAACCAATGACTCTGGTCTTGCTGGCCTGGGCAGCTCCTCCCCTTCCCTTCAGCCAATCATTGGGCCTCTATTTCCAGAGAGACTCTTTAGCTGAAATCTCGCGTTCTCTCCATTCCTGAGGTCTGGGAATACTCAGAGACTCATGGCCTCTGTCTGTTTAGGTTGGTTGTAGAATAGCTATGTATTCTTTGGATCCCCAAAGCTGATTTCAAAGACACTTTGCATCCACTCCTTGCCCTGCTATTCATCACACAGGGTTCGGGTACTGATGAGACTACCAAAATCAATATACAATGGCTCCATGATTCTTCCATGGCTCTCTCTAGAAAGAACGGCCTGGTTTTCCCCTCCCTGTAATTCCTGCCTTATTGTAATTAAGGATCGGAGACAACTTACTTGTTCATTTTACCTGTTCCTGTACAAATAGCTAGTATTCGTGTTGAGTGTTCCTTCTAATTTCTGGGTATAGAAAGCTTTACTAAGTCAAGCGCATTTGCTGTAATGAGAGGTAAGTTCAAGGATGCTATGTGTTGGGTTCAAAGGCCACTCAGTCTGACCCTGCAGGTTTCTTTCAGGATGATTGCTGGCGTCTAATTATCTCATCAGCTTTGAAGGAAAGTTGTGCCTGATGCCCACTGAAATGGTGTTTAACTCTTCATTCTGAGGAAAGCTGCACCTCCTTAGGTGGTGAGGTAGGAGCTGGAGAAAATCACGTCAAAGAGCCTCTCAGACACCTTGCTACAGACCACTCTCAAGTTTTGAGGAGCTTTGTGCTTCGACCTGCTTGGTACGAGTGTTCTAGGGTAGAGGATGGCATGGTGTCATTGCATTACTTGGTTTGCTTGTAATTAATCGGGCTTTTAATTCAGCCACAGAAAAGGGACTTTGGCCAGAAGAGTGTTTTATCTATGGTAAACTATACAAATAATATTTTAAAAATGTAAGTCATCACTATAACTTAACTATATTATTATTAAACTCAGTATAACATTGGTTTTTTTTTTTGTTTTTTTTTTTAGTTGGGGTCTCACTGTCACCCAGGCTGGAGTGCAGTGGCATGCTCACGGCCACCCAAGCCTCGACCCGCTGGGCTCCGGCGACCCTTCTGCCTCAGTCTTCCAAATAGCTGGAACTATGGGCGTGCACTACCACTCCCAGCTAATTTTTCTTTTTTTAATCATAGAGATGAGGTCTCACCAAGTTGCCTGGGCTGGTCTTGAACCCGCGGGCTCAGGCAATCCACTCACCTCAGCCTCCCACAGTGCTGGGATGACAAGCTGAGCCACCGAGCCCAGCCTGACACTGTTAGCTATTGAGATACTTTTGAGTAGTGGGCACATTTTTAAGAATTGCATTGCCTAGGATTCTGTTTGAATTCAAGCCTCTAGCACTTAAGGGAAATAAAAGAAAACAACAACAATCTGTGCTTTGCTCTGTGGTAACTAAGCCAAGTGTCCTTAACTGCAGATAACCTGAAACCACCGCTGCTCCTGTGATTCCAGGCTCCTAAAATGAAGGTCCGTCTTGTGCCCTGGCTTCATTATCTGTCAGATTTTAGAATGCTTTCTGGTCCTAGATGAAAGCAATTGAGAACAAATCTGATTGGAACGATTCATTTCTCTAACTCATGTTTCTCAGGGCCTCAAAACCTTTCAAAATGGGATGTAAATCCCCCAAGCAGCCAGAATGTCTTCTCTTCAGGGTCTTTGCATGAGAAAGACCAAGACTCTCCAGGCATCTGGCCAATTTTTTTTTTTTAAAGATGTGGGGTACAATTCAGGGTTAGGTATACAAATGTACCTTATGCAGGTACCCTTGTGGATGAGGTGTGCCTCCCCCATCCCCAGGCAGACTCCCACTACTGTCAATCCCACTTCCCCACCCCCTTCCTGGCAGTTTCCTGCTACTGCCATCCTTTTTTGATAGTATTATGATAATTGTTCAAGGTCCGCTTATGAGTGACAACATGTGATACTCAGTTTTTTGTTTCTGTGAAAGATCATTCAGTATTATAGACTCTAAGTCCATCCAGGTTGTTGTGAAGTTCATGATTTTGTTCTTTATGGCTGTGTAATATTCCATTGTGTATATGTACCACATTTTTAAAATCCGGTCCTCTTTTGATGGGCAGCATGGTTGGTTCCATGTTCTTGCTACTGTGAACAATGCTGCGATAAACATACTTTTCTGCCCCAGGCTTAAGTGCTTGTTGTCCTTTCTACTGTTGACCTGATAGGATGGAATTAAAAGTCTGGGTTTTAGTGATTATGAGTACTAAGTGTCCACACCAAGACTTTCAGAGCTGAACATTATTTTAAATAATTGAATGCCGTCATGCTATTCTCTTGAAAAAAAAACAGTGAGTATATCCCTGTTAACAGAGAGTGTAGAAGGCACAAGGAAAGGAAATTGATGTTGTGGAATCACATTTTAGGAGCCTGGAATCACAGGAGCAGTGGTGGTTTCAAGATTCTTTATCTGCAGTTAAGGACACTTGGCTTAGTTACCACAGAACAAAGCACAGATTGTTGTTGTTTTCTTTTATTTCCCTTAAATGCTAGAGGCAGATGTCTTGAATTCAAACAGAATCCTGGACAATGCAATTCTTAAAAATGTGCCCACTACTCAAAAGTATCTCAATAGCTAACAGTGTCAGGCTGGGCTCGGTGGCTCAGCTTGTCATCCCAGCACTGTGGGAGGCTGAGGTGAGTGGATTGCCTGAGCCCGTGGGTTCAAGACCAGCCCAGGCAAGTTGGTGAGTCTTCACCTCTATGATTAAAAAAAAAAAAAATTAGCTGGGAGTGGTAGCGCACGCCCATAGTTCTAGCTATTTGGAAGACTGAGGCAGAAGGGTCACCGGAGCCCAGCAGGTCGAGGCTTGGGTAGCTGTGAGCATGCCACTGCACTCCAGCCTGGGCGACAGAGTGAGACCCCAACTAAAAAAAAAAAACAAAAACCGATGTTATACTGAGTTTAATAATAATATAGTTAAGTTATAGTGATGACTTACATTTTAAAAATATTATTTGTACAGTTTACCATAGATAAGACTCTCTTCTGGCCAAAGTCCCTTTTCTGTGGCTGAATTAAAAGCCCGATTATTCATTCAGACATGGCCATCCCGACATGTGAGTGTCCTCATGCCCTGCACCCCCATTCGCCAGGTGAGCACATGCTGAGACCCATGGGCACAAGTAGGGGCGAGCTGTGAGCCCTGCCTGAAGGGGCTCACCGCCCACCAGCCCCCCGGACTGCCCCCATCCCTTCCCCCTCCCTCATACCCTTGCATCATCTGTGTGCCGGGTGGACAGCTGCAGGAAAGAAGAAGATTCATGGGAACAAATTGCTCTGATGGTCACCAGAAATTCAAGCGAAAATAAGGACAAGATGACAAGTTACTTGACCTTGTGGGAATCAGAGTGGCCCAGGCACCTGGAAGAGCTCCCTGACGCATCTGAACTGCAAAGAGTGTCATGGTCCAGGATATGTGTAGATGTCTCCAAGTGACCTGGAGCGTTAGGGCTGCCAGGAGTTTCCAGGAAGCTGCTGGTCCAGGTGACTCTCGCCCCGGCTTCAGCAAGCAATGACCCCAGAGATGGGGCGTGAGGGGTGTCCAGCGAGGGTTGGCGACATGACTTGTGGGGCCCCAGTGCAGTGTGAAAATGCACGTTCATTGTTCAAAAATCAGGAAAAAGTCTTGCCCTCCCCTCTGTGTTCTCTCTCCGACCTGCTGCGGTGTTTTTCATTTGCTATTCAATGTCGTGCTCCTTTGGAAACAGACCCTTGTCGGTGTTTAGACCCCTGCCTTGCAACTTGGCACAGGGTGTAAGTCTGCCCCGCCCTTCCTTGGGCCTGGGTCACCCCCAGGGGAGAGGGCAGCAGTGCTCGGTGGGCAGGGTGGAGAGTAGGCTGCTGAGGGCCTGCCATAGGGACACGTGGAGGGGTGGACCACCAGGAATACATGCCTCCACTGCCCCAGCAGATGAAGCTTACAAAACACAAATTCTGAGATAATGTTATTAAGAAATTCAAGATGCCCATACACACGGCCACCTTATGTGAGTGGGTCTTGTGCAGTAGCTCTGGTCACTTGCCTGTGAAGCCACCTGGACTTCAGCACAAGGTGTCTCCGCCAAACCCTGGCATGGGCCAGGGGTTTCAGGTGAGGTGTGAGTGGCCCCCTCTGGCGGGCAGCTTCCATGTCGGGATGTGTGTCTGGGAGTTCCTACTACTACTCACCCATCCTAGAGGAGTTAGGAGGGTAAAGACAGTCCTCACAGTCTACAAAGTGGGCTGAGACCTTTCAGGCTCTTCACTGTGGAGTCAACAAACACAGATAACATTCCTCACACCAGTACTGATCCCTTCTCGTATTCTGGTGGTCTTGAATTATGAAGCTAAGAGACACCCCTGGGAGAGAGGGAAGAATACACTTATAGAGAGCGGAAGGAAGGTTTGAGGAAACCTGGAATCTTACCAGGCTTCTGTAGCAAACCCGATAGGAACGCCAAAGAAAGGCTGCAACTCGTATTTGTCCACAGATCCTGGGGCAGTGCTCTGAGCAGCTATGACCGAGTGTCTACAGATTTCCTTGCTTTTTTTTTTTTTTTTTTTGAGTTGGAGTCTCACTTTGTTGCCTAGACTGGAGTGCCGTGGCACTCTCCCAGCCACCGCAGCCCCGACCTGCTGGGTTCCAGTGATCCTTCCACCTCAGCCTTTCAAATAGCCAGAACTACAGGTGCACACCACCATGCCCGGCTAATTTTTTTGATTTATTGTAGAGACGAGGTCTGGCCAAGTTGCCCAGGTGGGTCTTGAACCTGCGGGCTCAGGCAATCCACTCATCTCGGCCTCCCAAAGTGCTGGGATGACAGGCTGAACTACAGAGCCTGTCCAGTTTCCTTGTTGTTTATACCTGGCTCTCTAAAGTGCAGGGCATGCTTGGTTTGGTGACAATGCCTCAGGCTCTCTGGGTTGCCCTCTTGAAATGTCCCCTCATCCCACGCTGTCCCAAACCTAGGTCTGATAACTCAGTGGTGCACCAAACAGGAGCCATGAGCCTCCTGCTTTTAGATGGGATGTAGGGAGCAGAGCAGACAGCATGCTGCCATCCATGGAGAAGGAGCCACAGTGCAGTAAAGCGGGAACCCAGAGAGTAGATAGATGGGAAAGGAATGAAGTCAAGACCCTGGAAGGCCAGCAGCCCATGGGGGAGATGGGCAAAGAGAGAGGGAAGCTGGTGGAACCGAGGCAGGACTGTCCTGCAGTCCTGATGTGGGCCTCCCTGGGGGACAGCCAGGCTGGGGGCCCTCTGGGAAGCACTTGTGCAGGGTGAGCTCCCAGGGCATGATGTTGCATCTAAGACCTTTTCCACAAGCTCTCATCTAGCAACAGAGCTCATAAGAGCACTTCATGCACTCCATGCTGTTTTTCGCCACAAAACATTTTCCATTTTTGGAATGGAACGAACACCTTTACCTTGTTCTTTATTCCCTGCCTCCCTCATCCCATGCCCCCCCCCCGTTTGGCATACCAGTGAAGTTAGGATAGTTGGAAGACTGAGGCGGAAGGATCGCCTGAGCCCAGCAGGTCGAGGCTGCGGTGGCTGTGAGTGTGCCCCTGCACTCCAGGCTGGCAAGGAGAGTCACCTTCAGCCAGGCTCCAGGGGAGGAATTTTGCAACCACCAGGTGGCGCTGCAGAGCAAGCTTACAGATTCCAGGGAGGGGAGCCCCACTGGTTCTGATCCAGGGTGGGCCTCCCTTTCCAGGGACCAATCCAGAACCTATGGCTGACAGAGACTGAGCACAAACTATAGGTTGGGTGAACAGGATTTGCACTTCCCAATCAGATGAAAACTTGCCTTTGGCCGTGTCTGTCTCTGAAGCACACACATGTGCAGTCACACACGCATACGGACACACTGTTTACAAATGCTTGGTTATAGTTGTGTTGTTGTTCTCCAAGCTCTGAGTCAGGGCATGAAAAGGCAGGTATTGCTCGGGGTCTGTCCTGAGCAGCACTTCTCGAGGGCAGCTCTCTGTGCAAGCCTGTTATCTCACGGCTCGGCTTGTCCTTTGGCATCCCTGGCTCTGCCCAGAAAATGCTCCTGCTGATAAAGCAGGAAAAAAAGATAAAAAACAGGATAAAAAGAACTGTGATAAGCCAAGAATGTCCCCACACCTATGCAGATGCCTCACCCTGGGTGGGGTATTGTCCTTTATTGGGAACCTCAGTAGAGTTGAGAATACACTACCCTCTCCTTTAACCCCTGCCCTACCACCCTCTAAACACCAGGTAGAGTCAGAACCAGCAACAGTGTGAGTCTCGATCTGTGCTGCCCTATAAGACAGCCAGTTATTAAGATTTCAGTGGATTAAAATGAAATAATGATACAAATCCCCTTCCTTGGTCATACCAGTCATGTTTCAAAAGTCCAGTATCCCCATGTTGCGCCCGGCTGCCATATTGGACAGTGTCCTTGAGAGCATTCCTACCACTGCAGAAAGTTCTGCTGGATGGTACTGGTCTACAGCATTCTTGGGAGGTACAGCTAAGCACTGTTTCGGCACCAAGCCACAGAAGTCTCCATCAGAGAATCTGGTGAAGGAGTGCCTGGCAAATCAGCCCTGGGAATACGGCATACAGAGCACTCCCACCTGTGCAGGTAGAAGCATGGGCTGTGTAGACTCAGGGTCCGTTTCTGAAGCTCTGGGGGCAAGTCTTACGGTTTGCCCTTCGTCTGGCTCCCTCCATCTGAGCCCTTGAATCTAACACAAGCTTTGTTCACGGTCTGTAGTGTCTGGGTCCCCAAGAAACCCATGATACTTTCTGTCTGACTTCACTGGATGTATCCTCACCTGCTATGAGTTCACAATGTCACTTTAATGCAAAGTCCTTGGTTCTTTCTCTTTCAGACTGGACTATTAGTGTACGGAAGGTTTTCCTAGTTAAGCATCCTAGAGACTGGGATGAAGGAAGCAGAGCAGAGACAGCACACTGCCATCCATGGAGAAGGAGCCACAGTGCAGTAAAGCAGGAACCCAGAGAGTAGATAGATGGGAAAGGAATGAAGTCAAGACCCTGGAAGGCCAGCAGCCCATGGGGGAGACGGGCGAAGAGAGAGGGAAGCTGGTGGAACCGAGGCAGGACTGTCCTGCAGTCCTGATGTGGGCCTCCCTGTGGGACAGCCAGGCCGGGGGCCCTCTGGGAAGCACTTGTGCAGGGTGAGCTCCCAGGGCATGATGTTGCATCTAAGACCTTTCCCACAAGCTCTCACCTAGCAACAGAGCTCATAAGAGCACTTCATGCACTCCATGCTGTTTTTCACCACAAAACACTTTCCATTTTTGGAATGGAATGAACACCTTTACTTGTTCTTTATTCCCTGCCTCCCTCATCCTATGCCTACCCCCCTCTTTTGTTGGGGGGGCATAATAAGGAATTTAGGGTACTTGGAAGACTGAGGTGGAAGGATCACCTGAACCCAGCAAATAGAGGCTGTGGTGGCCGTGAGTGTGCCATTGTACTCCAGTCTGGGTGACAGAGTGAGACTCCAACTCAAAAGGCACAGAAGACAGTGACCAAGTTAACACAGAAAGCATGTGGCCGTGAGGGCCTGGAAGCAGGGAAGCATGAACAATGCTCAGTAAAATACCGTATGAGTTGGCTTTGGAGTACCTACCACCCAGACGCTTCCCACCCAGACATGCTTGGGTGTTCCAAGTAACAATGATATATGAACTATCGGCTGGTAGGGAAGACAGATGAGAGGGAAAGAGAGAGAGAGAGAGAGAGAGAGAGAGAGAGAGAGAGAGAGAGAGAGAGAGATTGATTTGCACTTAAAAGCTCCACTGGTGAAGGAAGGTTCGAGCTGCTGAAGGATTGAGGACCCACCCAATCCTTTTTTCATCGCAACAGTTTGTTTCTTAAATCTTTCCAGCATGCAGTATTTCCCAGGGTGACTCACAACCCGTTTTTCTCATGAGCTGCTCCTTGAAAAAACAATCCCAAAGAAAACAGCCGAAAATGTTCAAGAAATCCTGTGTAACATTTTCTGGAACCACACAACACACTCCAGCGTATTAAAGGTTCTGAGAAGTTCTGTCAACAAACTAGTTGCATTTCCCTAACATATTTGACTGTCATGGCCTCTCGTAAAACATTCATTCACACTCTGCAGATGAAATCCCAGGAAGACATGGCCACAGCATTCAAAGACATCCACAGGTCGTCCACCCCAGACCACGAAGGCAATTATGTGATGCATTTCTGAGCCCAAGCATCTCCTGATGGATAACAACACTGAGTTCTGGCCTGCCTGAGAGGAGCCAACAGAAACAATTTTTACCACGGTGAGAATTAGCCCTCACAGCCCTGGTGAGAAAGGCATCGTGTTATCACTGGCAACAATATAGCACTCTCCAGTTGACAAGGGCTTCCTTTGTTTTAATATCTAAGGATCCTGGTGGTAGGAAGGATATGTTCTGCATTTTACAGTTAGAGAAAAGGCGTCCAGAGAAGTTAAGAATTTGCCCTCGACCACTGAGCTGGTGGAGTAGAAATCAGACTCAAATCTTTTGCTACCAGGTCCTTGGTACTTTTCTCTCTAGTGAGCTGATGTACAGGATGGCAGCTGCTGTCAGGCTTCTCCCCTCTGAGTGTTCTGGTTCTGCTCTCTAGATTTACAGCGTAAAATCTACTTCCGTTGCTGTGGTGAAGAGTACAGGATTTGAAATTAAATAGATAAGGATTGAGACTCCAAATTTGTCACTTACAGCTGTGTAAACCCAGACAATTATAAACCCTCTGAACTTCAACTTGCCTGCCATTGATAATTCCCACTCAGGATTTAGGATGGTTGTCAGGATGTGCTGAAATGGAAGAGGATAGGACACAGTCCATACTTCAAGGAGCTTAAAAGCTCAAAAGGGAACGAAACGGATCTGCCCTCAACAGGCAGTGTCCACAGGGGTTATTAGGGAGGACTCTGGAGCCACCTTGCTGGGAGGTCAAATCTCAGCACCACTGCTTGGGTGAACCTTGGGCTGGTGACATTCCGTCTCTGTGCCTCTGCTTCCTTATCTGGAAAAGGGGGCTCATATGAACTTCTCACCTGTGTGGGTTGTTGAGAGCATTGAATGTAGAAACAAATGTAAACCACTTAGTGTGGGTAGAGGGGGTGGTTTTGGATGGATGCAGAAGGTGAAACCAAATCCTGACATTTTCAAGTCATTTGGCCAGGCCGACATTGGGTGGCGGTTTGGCAGGTTCAGGACAGCAGGGACCAGGTTTATGGAAAGGCTAAGAATGCTTTTTTGGTTTCACATTTCAAATTCCGAATTTCCAAAGGAAAACATCTGGTTCCTCAAAGGACTTGATGATGGAGAAACAGCTGGCATCTACCCCAGATGAAAATGGCAAGAGTGAAAGTCTGAGGTCTGATTGTGCTAACTCTGACCTGGTGACCCGTCCTCTGCCGGGCCCAGCTCGGCATCTTTAGGGTGACATGCCACTCCCATTTCACGCCTGAGTCAAGCACCCATGTGTGCTGTTGCCCTATAGTGTGCCCTGGCCCTGGCCTTAGGAGGAGAAGGCGGGCTAGCTGGCACACGGTGAGGGGTCCTCTCAGGGCTATGGCTTGCAGGGCAGGTGGCATCTGTTTCTGAGGTGTCTGAACCAGCCTGGCTCACCTCCTCACCCCTTTTGTGGAGACCCTGCTCCTCCTCCAGATCCTCCGTGAGGGGTGGGGGCTCCTCCCTTCTTTCTTTTCTTTCTTTGTGGGCATATATCTTCCTGTGGATTGTTATATCTGGTGATTTCTGAGTTTCAGTCGCTGGGTTTGGCCTTTCTCTTGAGTCCCAGTCTTGCCAACCAACCCTTCTCCTTTCAATGTCTCACCTTGACACTTCTGTGAGAGAGATGTGGAGGTTCCACCCTCCACTGCCCCACCAGCAAAGAGCTGCATCTCCATCCAGCTGCCCCAACCACACACCAAGGACGTACCCTTGACTCCTTGTTCACTCATTTCCACGTCCAGTCCCTGGGCCAGTCCTGTTGACTCTTCCGTCTTGCTACATCTCTCTACTCCTTGTGTTTGCACCCCTCTTCTGGCCAGGCGCTGGGCTGGAGATGCCATTCTTACTTCTGAGAGCTAGCCATTAACACCTCTTCCCAACTTGCCCATTGTAATGCCATCTTTTTAAGACCAACACCATGAAATTGACACAGATTAGAAATTTTTCTTTTTTCTCTTCTTTTTCTGCAAAGGGACAATTATTAACCATCTCCCAGCTCCTACCTGTACAAACACAATGGCCTCCTGGCTGCAGTACCCAGCAGCAAAAGTGGGTTTCTGGAAATAGGAGTGAAATCATGTGATGTCCTTCCTTAAGGCCTTTTGATAGACTCTCTGCTCTTGGAAAAAAGATCAGCCTTTGCCTACGATTTGCAAGGGTAGTCCATCTCTTCAGTCTTATTTTGTACCACTTGCTTCCAGAAACGAGCTCCAACCACCTTAGTGAGTGAGTCGCTGGCAGTGGACAGATCTCAATTCCAGGGCGCAGGACTGACATTTCCGTATTTTACAAAATGCAGATGAATTTCTAACCTGAATGTCCCATTTGATCAGTGAAGAAAACAGTCTAGACCAGCACTGTCTGATAGAAATATAAATGTGAATCCATGTGATTTAAACTTTTTAAATTTTATTTTTTAATTTTTCTTTCCACAGCCTTCTCTAGGAGATAAACGTTTCTTTTTTAAACACATCTAAAAAGTGACTTTTTACTTTTATGCTTTAATTTCAAATTTTAAATGATTATGGATACATAATAGTTGCACATATTTATGGGGTATGTGTGACATTTGATACAAGCGTACCATGTGTGAGGGTCACATCTGGGTAATCAGAGTACCCATCACCTCAAGTACTGATTGTTTCCTTGTGTTAGGAACATTCCAAGTCCATTCTTTTAGCTATTTTGAAATATAAAATAAGTTATTGCTAACTATAGGCGTGCTATCATGTTACCAAACACTAGAAAAAAGCAAAGAGAAACAGGTAAACTATTTTTAATAAGCCGTTTTCTTTAACCCAATATAAGCTTCATCTCCAGATAGACCTTGTCCTGGCTGGTCCTAGGGTGGTTTCTCACTTCAGTGTTCTCGAGAGGCACAATCATCCTGGCATGGATTTTGATCTTTGCCCTTTGCCTTGGACATCCAGGGAGTGGTCCAGGAGTTTGCCCAGCTCCTGGGTCAGGCTCCCAGGTCATCTGCATGGCTGTGTGGGCCTGACCTTCCCAGGACAGCCAGGCCTCTCTGCTCTGGAGTCCCTTATGCTCTGCTAGGAGACAGGAGTCTGTCAACAGGCTCTCACTCTGCCCATAAACGACTCAGGGGCCTCCTGTCCTTTTGGCAAAGCTGCCAAATCTAGGGATCAGGACAGACCACACAAGGCCAGGGTGCAAGGTCTCCTGGACTCTTGCAGGCTCCATCTTATCTGGGAAAATGTGTTCTCCCTTCACCTGGCTTGGGGGTGGGGGTTGCAGGTACAGCAGTTCAGGTCTAGGGTCTATTGATGGATTGTAGGGTGTTCATCCTGTCTTGGGGAGGCCTTGGATGGGCACTGCATGACACCTTCTTTCAGGTCTTTTCTCTCATGGCAGCCCCAGCCAGGCTCCATCCAGCTGAGACACTGGCCAATCACAAGACAGGGACATGCCACAGCATCATTCGGCCCCCACAGGTGTGCCCCAGGGTGTAGATTGGAAGGTGGGTCTGAGATGTTTATGATTCACCATCAGGTTCTGCAGGCTGAGTGCTGGAGGAACAGGCTTGACATGGTTGTTATCAGAGACCTGGACTTTATAGGAGTCCTGTCCCACCTGTCTCCCCATGGGTCTCCAGCCTCAGTGCTGTGTTTCTCTCTATCCCTTCTTGTAACCTCAGTTATTTCAGGGTTTAGTTTCAACTTTAGACTGGTGAATTTTAAAATCATCTTCAGTGATCTCTCTTACAAAACTTTAACCCTGCTCGTTTGTCTAGTATTCCACTGACACAAAGCTTCACAGACCCAAGCTCATTTCTTCCTGATTCTCTCAAACTTACCTAGTTTTTTTTTCATTCCATGTCTGGTCTTTCCAATCCTTCATTATCTCAATAATCAAATCTTGATGGTTGTCACCATCTCTGCCATTGTGAAGAGTCATCACTTTATCACGGCTGCTACTGGTGTAGCTAACGTGATTCTTTTTTGGAACAAGACATTGCTAAGATCTGGCCTTCTGGTCGGGAAGATGTGGCTGTCCAGGCTCCCACTCCAGTGTCTACTGTATCTCTCTACACAGCTCCACAAGCTTTGCTCAAACTAGTTGTCCCCCTCTCCCCTCTAGCCCCATTCCCCATTCCCGCACATCCCACCCCCTTACCTGGTTAAGTGCCACTCCTCCAGGAGGCCCTCCTGCCCTCACTGAGCTCCCCTGTGTCCTCTCTGGGAGTTGGTTCATTTCACCCCACATATTGGGAGCAAAGCACACAGAGACCCCAGGAGACAGGTACCCATCTGCCTTTCACTTTTGTCTTGGCTGGGTTTGGGTTCAAGTGCTTGTATTATCTCCCCTCCTACACTATAACTCTTCACATGACCTAGCAAACTCTTCTGAGTAAAGTGAGCTCAGACACCCAGTTATGGCTGCACAAAGGAAAGTGAATGAGTTTCTCTACATACTCAGGGGGGCAGTGGAGCCCAAAGCTCCCAAGAAATGCTGCCCATGTGCCACACGTTATGCGATGTTTAGACTTCTTGCTGATAGTGGTGTGAACACCAACAGTGAGCAAATCCAAAGTTCTATACACAGAGGAATTTCACCCTCCACGGAAATCTTTCACCAAGAGGAGGTTCAACTTCATTTTCTTTGGTTTAAATCCTGGCTTTATATTAAAGTGAGGTTCAAATGTATTTGCACATCTTCTTATGGTCAATCCTGCAAGCATTTCCCTCATGCCAAGTTTGTGTGTGTGTGAACATGTACAAGCATATGTACACATATGTATCTGTACATATGTTGGTCCATCCAGCTATCTCTGAAAACAACAATAGCAAAAGTTACCTAGTGCAGTTCTCGTTTATTTTATGAACACTTTTAGAATTCTTTCTATGTGTTATGCACTGTTGTAAGTACTTTTGCAAGTATGAACTCACTTAACCTTCATAACAATCTTATGAAGTATATGCTATGATTGCTTTTAATTTGGAACTGGGGAAAATGAGGCACAGTAACCTCTCTGTTAACCAGGTCATTACTTATTGGATGGTTATTGTTTGGCAAAAAAAACTGACTTACCTTGATCTGTATCCCAACTCTTTCAAAACATAAAAAGGAGAACTTTTCACTTGTAAGTAGTGGGGGATAAGAGCTTTCCTAAGATTCAGAATCAAGACAACCGCATGGATTTTCTTGGGTGAAGATTCGGTGATGTCCATGGCAGAGTTTAATCACCATTGCAATTTCCATTACTTAGACAATTGTCCTTGGATCCAGCAGGTGGAGTAATTTGACTGTCCTCCTTGCTTTTCATCGGATTTACACATTTAATCTTACATATTCTTGGGGAAGAGTTTAATAATCCACTGGACATAGTAAAAGAAAGTGAGAGAACTGCCACAAATACCGTGGAAATCACCTGAAGAGCTAGAGTGACCAGGCATCTTGGTTTGTGTGATCTGAGAGGTTTTCTGGGACCTGACACTTTCAGTTCTAAAACCAGGACAGTCCCAGGCAAATGGGGGATTTGGTCTTCATTTTGGTCTAAGGCTTCTGAGGGCACCAGATGCAAAGAAGTTAGAACTTGGCATCTGTGGGTGGTGCTAGAGATTGAGAACACCTGCCCCTCAATCAGCCACGGTTTCCTGGCCTGTAAATAAAGATGGCTTTCCTGTTTTGAAAAGGATTTTCCTTGCCTTTGCCACTCTCCTATGTATCAGTGTAACTGCTCCGTATTTTAATTGCAGCACTTTTTTTTTTTAAACCTCTTCTCAGTTATCTTTAAGCCTCCAGCATGATGGCTTCAGTCCGTGGCTCTTTGTTGTCTGTTCACCTGGTCTGCCTCTTCAGGAAAAGGCCAATATCACCAAATAGATGGATAGATCCAACTGGGAGAGTTTCTTTTTCAATTCCCCTAACTTTAAGCTTTATGATTTGGTTATTCAAAGCCAACTCTGCAATTCTGATTTTTTAAAGTAAGTTTTTAAGAGTACATGTTTCTACTTTAGATCTGTTAACAAGCATGAAATCTGTGTAAACACAGTTAAATTGATTGTTTTTCTAGAAATAGAACTTTTATTTGCTCAAGAGGGGGCAGGAAAAGTAAGCTGCTACAATCCAGATTCAGGAACATCTCTGTCCCACCGATGCTGTCCCCTTCTCACCCAGTGCTCCATCTTTCCTCTCCATCAATATAGCTTGTTCCCCTGCATCACTTGCTTAAGAAAAAGGCACATCCTTGCTGTGACAGGCACAGAAATCTGAACTGCTGGTCTCATTAGATAGAAATACACCTAAAGACCCACTCACAATGGGGATATTTGCAAAGGGGCTTTCTGTCGCCGGGCAGACCACCTTTTCCTAATTTCCGACATCTCAGCTGGGTGTGTTGGTGTCCTGCAGGTACAGTCCACCCTGGATGCCCTGGTGAGCTCAAACATTTCTGAAGTCAAAAAACAAAGTAAATTATTTGAGTCAAACAACCGATCAACTTCAGTGAAAATATTTACATCTTGGCGTCAACCAGTGAAATGAATGGACCATTCACACCGTGTTTTTAAGGTGCCAAAATGATTGCTTTAAATGAGGATGGTTCAAACACATGAATTTGAGATAACTGACTGATGTTCTACATTTTTTTTAAAGGTTCTTGTGTGGATTAACCTGCCATGTTGCCTAACTGTGGAGAGTTGGCTTAAATGTCATCTTTAAAGCTGTTTCATATAGGCGTAAATTAAGCCCCCAATTTATAATTTTTCCTGGTTAGTCTCTATTGGCAAATGGACTTATTTGGTAATGCAGGAACTTATTTGGTATTGCCTGGTGTGATGAAACAGCAATGGCTGTGGGGTCAGGGCACTTGGATGGGAGTAGCTGTGCCTCGTGTTGACAAGTCCTCTAACTCCTTCTGTAGATCTCACTTTCCTTTTCTGTGAAAAGGGGACCAGGAGAACTTTAAGATTCCCCCCATATTTAAGACTCATAGCTGGATGCAGTGACACGTACCTGTACTTCCAGCTATTTGGGAGACTGACGAGGGAGGATCACTTGAGCCAGGAGTTTGAGGTTGTGGTGAGCTATGACACTGCACTCCAGCCTGGGTGACAGAGCGAGATTCTGTCTTTAAAAAAAAAAAAGACTCAGTATTTGTGAAAAAATGACCTAATGCCCTCTTTTCTTTGGGTTGTTTTATTTTTATTCAGCCTTTATAGCTATAAAAATTCCATTTCGTAGGGATACACTTATTGCACCTGTAAACCCTGCTTCAGGAAAAGTAAGACTGGCAATTGGTGTTGCGCCAGACTGCTCAGTGTTGATGGCTACAGTAGATTTGCTACAAAATCCATTGACCCAAAAAAGAATCCAGCCATCTCCTGCAGAGAGACAAGTCTTTCGAGAGTGAACTCAGCTCCACTAGGGCATTGGAAAACAGTCTGTTCTCAGGGTCTGGCTAAAGAAAAGGTCTCTTCTTGCGTTTGTTTGAATTTCTCTAACTTTCCTCTCATCTAGGGTCTTGGTCTTCTGCCCCGTCCTCAAAGTATCTTGCATCTGCCTCCCAGGCTCACCCTGCCTCTTCTGAGCTCCTGGAGCCTATGCTAATGGACACCGGATGGCATTTGTCTCATTCTGCCATGCTACACAGCAGTCAGAATCTCTTCTGGACTGCTAGTTATTTAGGGGTCAGGACCACATTTTACATTCAAACTTTCATCATTCACTCTGAGCATCTGTGTTGGTGGAGGCTTATATTTCAAAAATGGCCACATGAGTCCTGGCAACACAAATGCCCTGACTGTGATCTGAAATGCCCTGTTCTTTAGAGACAGGTGCTTGGTTCCTGGAGAAGGACTCTAGTTTGTTTCTAAAGCAGTTCACACTTTGGTGACTTCTAGGATCAGGAAGAGACCTCAACAACGTGTACATGTGTGTTCTCATAGAATGTCCAAATGTAAGATGTACTCGAAATACAATTGGGTAGGACTTTCTCTTTCCATTCCAACTTGTCTTCTTATTACAAACTCCCTCATATGAAATGAACAGCATGGGGAATTGTGGGGTCTAGCTAAGGGGAGTGCTTTAGTCTGGATTAGTTTCCGATGCCTGCTGTAACAAATACCACTGGAAGTCCTGGAGCAAGGTGCTAGCAGGGACACTTTCCCTCTGAAGCCTCGAACAAGGCTCTTTCCCTGTCTCTTCCAGCTTCTGGTGGTGGTCATCAACTCAGCATTCATTCCTTGGCTTGCAGCTTCATCACCCCAATCTCCACCTCCATCTTCATTTGGCTGTCTTCCCGCTTGTTTCTCTGTTTTCTCTTCTCTTAAAGTGAAACCTGCCCAATTTGCCAACAAGCCAGGTGCCTGTAGAACTGAAGCCTGAGAAACTTACATTTATGCAATGAAATGTACCTGCCGTCTTTGCTGTCTCCTCCCCCTAATTTCTGTTTTCCCATCCACCATGGCTACAGTGAGACTCCAGACCCCTCCTTTGACCACCTCCTGCAATGTTGACCAAGTCTTCCTTCCCCCTCCTGTTTTCCTTCCTGGCTATATAAACCCTTAACTTTAGGAAAGAGGGAGAGACAGATTAGAGGCTTGGTTTCTGTCTCTCTGACTGATGTCACCCATAAAATAATAAAAGCTTCTTCCCTGGCAATACTTGTATCAATGGTTGGCTTTGTGTGCACCAAGTAACAGAACCTAGACCAAACCTCTGGTGCTTGGTAATATAAGAGAAACCGGCCCAACTTCCTCATAGAACTAATTGTTATAGTTTTTGAATAAATGTAGAAACTGACCTTCCTGATCTTAAAGATTGAAACTTACATTTGTCTTATCTGAGTTCCTTTCTCAGGAAAGCAACCCTCAGGTTGATAGTATCAGGAGATGGAAACTCACCAGATCACCACATCCAGACAATGACATGTCAGACCCCACCTGTTTTCCAACTCCTCTTTCTTACCCCTCCCAAGTTTCTGTTTTCTACAAACCTGCTCCACTATATAAACCCCTGACTTCCGTGGGACAGGGAGATGGACCCATTTTCCTTGGCTGATATCACCTAAAGTAAAGCCACCTTCTCTGGCAATAATCGTCTCAGTGATTGGCTTTTTGTGCAGTTGAGTGAGCAACAGGGCCCCGACTGGCATCAAGTAACATAAGGACACATGTAATTTTGGGGTTTACCTAATCCAATATGATCTCATCTTAACTAATCATATCTTCAAAGATCCTATTTCCAGTTAAGGTCACATTCTGGGGTTCTAGGCAGACGTGAAGTTTGGGAGGGACATTATTTAGGATGATCGGTTCTCTGGAAACGGACTCTTTAAGACGAAAGTCTGTGTGTAGGAGGCTGTTGGGGTGGTGGTGGGAGGACTGTCAGTAACAATACCCAGGAGGGCATGAGTGCAGCAGGACATAAATTAACGGAGAGGCAACTGCAAATGAGGGCAGTGAAGCTTATTAACATGCTAGAAGACTGGGCTTGGTGGCTCAGCCTGTAATCCCAGCACTTTGGGAGGCCGAGGTGAGTGGATTGCCTGGGACTGCAGGTTCGAGACCAGCTCAGGCAACTTGGTGAGACCTTGTCTCTAAAATAAATAAATCAAAAATTAGCTGGGTTTGGTGGCATGAACCTGTAGTTTCGGCTACTTGGAAAGCTGAGGTGGAAGGGTCGCTGGAGCCTAGCAGGTCAATGCTGGGGTGGCCATGAGTGTACCACTGCACTCCAGCCTGGGCAACAGAGTGAGACTCCCAACTCAAAAAAAAAAACAAAAAACTGCTGGAAGATGGTTTAGATCTTTGCTGATTTATTAAAACATGGACATTATTGATAATAACTCAAAATTTGTAAGACACCATTACAATGGGAACATCAATGACAAACTGGTTAATAAGTATTGGTAATTTAAAATATGCCTATTAATAGCCACTATGTAAGAAAGTTTGAAATGTCCAGAAAGCTTACATTTCATTTATAAAATACACATGGTAGAAACTTCCACAAATCTGAGAAAATTCGACATGATATTACCGGTAATAAACTGTCATGGCAAAAGAAACTTTCCCAAATTATCAATAATAGAAAATAAATTTTAGCCATCATGGCTACAGAAAAGACCGAAATATCTATTTTTCTTTATGGAAAAATATTATAAAATCATTGTCATATAAAGTGACCCAAGAGTATGAAACCCTAGAATGTAAGGGACATTAAGTATTATAAAATTACAATAGTCAGTAAATTAATTAAAATATTTTTTCTGGATCTTTTGATATTTATAGCATTTGTCAACTTTCAAAAATTTTGCATGCTATGGTTGTTTTCCTCCCAATAAGAAAATATGCACTATATACCTAATTTTGAATTCTTATTTTTGTATTTTCCTTAAAGAGGACTCTTTCAACTTGTATAAGCCCTAGGTCCTACACAATCTGGATCTGCCTTGACAGAATATAAATATGGGAATTCAGGATTCCCGAAATCACAGACCACAGAGAGTGCTGAGCAGGCAGCCCTGTGCATGGATGAGGTGGCCCTTGAGCAGAAGTGTAGACTAGGCCAGAACTGTACATGGAATTGCCTAAGGTCACCCAGAGGGCTCACCTCTTCAGAACCTCCTCAGTGCACTCTGGGAGTGGAGGTGAACTTGAACCTCTGGAACTGGACTATGGTTTGGTGTCTGGGTGTGAGGCCGGGAAGCAAGGGGAATAGGTAGCCTTTCTTTTTTTTCTTTTCTTTTCTTTTTTTTTTTTTTTTTGAGTTGGGGGTCTCACTCTGTCTCTCAGGCTGGAGTGCAGTGGCACACTCACGGCCACCCCAGCGTCGGCCTGCTGGGCTCTGGCGATCTTTCTGCTTCAGCCTTCCAAGTAGCCAGACTACAGGCATGCACTACCACGCCTGGCTAATTTTTTTATTTATTGTAGAGATGAGCTCTCGCCAAGTTGCCTGGGCTGGTCTCAAACCCGTGGGCCCAGGCAACCTACTTGCCTCGGCCTCCCAAAGTGCTGGGATGACAGGCTGAGTCACTGAGCCCAGCCAGGTAGCCTTTCTAAAGCGACTTTCTTTAGGAAATCTGGGTGTATTCACCACTTACCTGTGGTAAGTTTTAAATAACCACAAATAGGGAGTGAAGCTAAAGATGTAGGCATCAGGAAATAGCTTCTTAGGGAATCACAGGGCCAGCTCTATAAGAAGTGGAGGCCCGACAGGCAGCCTAGGGTCTCTGTGCACACACATACCTCCCAAGATGAGAATGACCCCCTGGCCCCTTTGGGAACCATTTTATTCCTATCCATTCACCAGGGTAAGAAAAACCAGCATGTGGCTTCAAAATGGGGCAGAGGCCAGAGTGACTCCTCTGGGGCTGGTACCTGTGCTCCCAGCACATGCAGGACCACAGTCAACTCACCTCTGAGTTTAGGAGTTGAGTCTCATTAGGTCAAGATCGCTCACTGGTTGTGAGCTCTTTGTTTGACAGTGGGGACACATGGGACTGGTGAATGCCTCTGAATCCCTGAGAATGGGAGTCCCACTGGTGGACTGGGGGTGCAAAGCACTCCACATTGATTCCCTGGAAGCTGGTCTTCTTAGGATAAAGCAGAAATGTCTGCAGGTTCAGAATGGCATTGCAGTTTGCTCTTTGTCCCCACTTGCCCTGTCTTTGCTCAAGCCAGGTGACTGGCCGAGATTTCCTCTGATAGACTTGCCATCAACAAGTGGGGGCAGTAAGTTTCCAGCACACATGGGTTTGTTTCCAGACACTCATTCTTAGCCAACAGGGTCCTTTATTGCTCTAGGGCGCCACCATATTAAAACCAAAGCCACTGCCCAGCAGGGGTGGAGGAATCCATCCCACAGAAATATCCAGCAGACCTGGATGTGAGAGGAATTGATTAGTGAGTTAATTTCTAGCACAGCCAGTGCTTGCCTCATATAAATCAATTGGCCCCACAAATGGGCAGCACATGTGTTCTGTCTGACCCTCTGCAGCAGGGATGTGGGAATGGCAGACATCTGCTCAGGGCCCTTGTGTGGAAGCGGGCGGGGGCATCTTGTTACTGGCTGCATGGTCAGAGCCCATGGGGATGCTCACTTCGCCCAGTGGGCTGGAAAGTGGACATCTTGCCAACCAATAAAACCTGATGACTCAGTTCTTCTAACTCCCCTTTACTCATTGCAGACAGGCTGCTTCATGCTTTATTCTAGTGTTAGATCACTCTTTTAAAAAATTAATCTTTTTTTTGTCCTTAATCTGAGGTATACAGATCTGTTTTGATAGCTGATCTCCCGTCTCGCTGTCACTGATAACGGGAACTTCCTGGAAGGGGTCCTCTCTGGCAAGAGGCGATATCCGGTTGACTGTCTGAGATCAGCCGGAGAAGGAGCGTCAAGTCAAACCTCACAGATCTGCATTACTAGACCTAGGTGTGATCACTCCTGGAGTTTCCTAGGCAGCTGTCTTTGGCCAGTTGCTTCCCTTTGCTGGATGGCAAAGTCCCAAGCATGTAAGGGCATCCCAGGGTTGTTGTGAAAGAGAGTCTGCTTCCCTGGGTAACTGGTGGGGCACAGACAGCCAGAAGGCCTGTCCTGGGAGGGGGTGGTTCTCCCATTCCAGGTACGTGTGATTTGGAGTAGTGCTCCTTCATCTTTGGCCCCAGCTCTACCCCTTTCTTCGCGGTCTCTAATAAAAAGAATCACTGCAAACCTTTGCCTACAAATGAGATCATTGACTCATTCATTCATTCATCTAACAAACGTTTGGGAATCACAATCCAATTCCAGGCAACATGCTCTGGAGTGAACTCCAAAGATGAATAGCTGAAGGTCTTTGCTTGAGGAACTCACGATCTTTCAGAGGATGACAGCTTGTAAGTGACGTAAACATTATCCCTAGCCCCTCTGGCTTGGGAATATAAATGAGGTCACACAAAAAATAACGTGCCTGCCACCCTGACTTCTTAGAAGGTGCCTGCATAACTGCGAAATCGTTGGTCTTTCTTCATCCAGCCCCTCCCTTGCCCACTGTTATATCTGGGTGTCCCCGAGGTACAGCTTTCTGCTCCTCTCCAAGCTACCAGACAGAGCAGTTCCAGGAAAGCTGGCCCCCCATGATGTCTATTTATGGCCTTGCCTTTTGTAATTCATGCCCTCATGTAATCCTCTCTCACAGTGAATCTGGGCCAAACTGTGAGGCAAACAGAGGATCCTGGAAGTATCAGTGTCTGCCCTCTAAGGTAAGGTCATAAAGGCTGGTAACTTACTGTCTCCACTTATTGATGGCAAGTCTATCAGAGGAAATCTCGGTGGGTGACCTGACTTGGGCAAAGACAGGACAAGTGGGGACAAAGAGCAAACTGCAAGGCCATTCTGAATCTGCAGACATTTTTGCTTTATCCTAAGAGGCCACGCTCCCTCCTAGTATGTTGGATCACTTGTTCTTGGCCAAACCAGGTGGTTTGTTGTGTAGACCCTCAAGCAGTTTTCTGGAGAGGTTCACATGGGGAGAGACTGCTGCCTCCCACCAGCAGCCAGCGTTGGCTTGCCAGCTGTGTGAGTGAGCCACTTGGAAATGAGTCCTTCAACCCTGATCAGGCCTTCAGATCTGCAGGCCCAGCTGATGCTTTCACTGTAGCCTCATTGGAAACCCAGCCAGAACCACCCCGCCAAGCTGTTCCCAAATTCCTGACCCAGGGAAACCATAAGAAATAAAAAAATAAAATAATGTTTTCTTTTAAGACACTAGATTTTGGAGGGATTTGTTCTGCATCATTCTATAACTCATATATATTTGGTGAAGCAAATCCCCTGGGCCAAATTGCATCTCATTTTGAATTCCAAAGCAGTAGCAGTTGGGACTCGGCTTCCCACAAAGCAACCAACAAAGACAATTTCTTCTACTTCTTGTTCTACCCACAGTCTACATAAAGTCACAAAACCCAAGGAGTCAGAAGCTGGGTCATTGTTCTGTCCACTGTCTAGACTATAGGCACTTCCTTTCTTCCCTGCTAATAAAACTCCACTTTGCCCAGTTAGTAGTGGTCTGACTTGATGTCAAGGAAGGCAGACCCTTCTTCCACCCTAGATGATGAATCATGGTTTGCCTAACCAAGACTTGGTCATCTAATCTCTTTCTATGTAAGGCAGGATTGCTTCCTAGCAACAGGCAGTGCCTGGATGTGGGCTGGGTAGTCCCTCCCTTCCACAGTACAAGACAGTCTTCCTCAGAGAAAGCTCCTTGCTCCCGTTTCTTTTCGCTGTCTTCTAGCCTTGACCATGAAAGTGTTGTCTGAAGGCCTAGCGCTCACAAGGCAACATATCAATTCAATGCTTTAAGACTGTTACGGCAGCAAGGAAGAGGAAGCTTGAACCTTTTATGACATTTTTAAACTATTGTATCAATCCAGTTCTAACCATGCCCAGACTTCCTGCTATATGGAGAAACCTCTGGTCCAGGACTTTTTTTGGTAGGTAGTTTTCTTATGACTAAGTCCATTTTCTGGATTGTTGTTGGTCTATTTAGGGTCTCAGTATCTTCCTGTTCTAACTTGGGAGGTTGTGCTATGTCAGAAAGTCCCCCATTTAATTTAGGTTATCAAGTTTTTTTCCATACGGGTGTGCATAGAAATATCTGTTAATCTTCTGTGTTTCTTCAGGTGTCATCTGCAATTTTAAACTGTAAGTTTATACTTTACTTACT
>CAUYQG010286392.1:0-39465 GCA_963574415.1 Tarsius wallacei | reverse complement strand
TCCTAGATTGATCACTGAGGCAAAAAATCAACAAGGAGATTAAGAGCCTAAACTTAACGGTGGCTTAGCCTGTAATCCCGCGCCTTGGGAGGCTGAGGTGAGTGGATTGCCCGAGCCCGTGGGTTCGAGACCCGCCTGGGCAGGCGAGACCTCATCTCTACAATAAATCAAAATATTAGCTGGGCGTGGTAGTGCACGCCTGTAGTTCCAGCTACTTGGAAGGCTGAGGCGGAAGGATCGCCAGAGCCCAGCAGGTCGAGGCTGCGGTGGCCGGGAGCGGCCACTGCACTCCAGTCTGGGCGACTGAGTGAGACTCCAACTCAAAAAAAAAAAAAAAAGAAAAAGAAACTTTAAAAGGGAGAAAAATTTTATTTCCAGAATTATCACATTGTACTATTCAAAATGGACAGGTTTCAAATAAAAATTTATAAACCATAAAAAACAAGAAGAAAAAATATTGACAGAATAAATTACCAGAAACTACCTCTGAAAAAACACAGATATTGGGCTTATTAGACATTTATTTTATTCATCTCAACTTTTCTCAATGAGTTAAAGGAAATGATGGACAGAAAGCAAAAAACAAAAACAAAAACAAAAAAAACAGGAGAATGATGTATGAACAAATACAGCATATCAAAAAAGAGATAGAAATTATAAAGAGGAACCAAGCAAAAATTCTGGAGCTGAAAATTACAATCGAGAAATAAAATTTTAAAAAGAGAGAGAGTTTCAACAGCAAACTTGAGCAAGCAGAAGCAAGAATCTGCAGACTTGAAGAAAGTCCATTGAAATGAACTATTCTAAAGAGTAAACATTTTTTAAAATAAAAGAAGAAAAATTAACAGAACCTAAGAGACACCTGTGGAGCACTATCAAGCATGCCAACAGATGCATAATAAGAGTCTCAGAAGGAAAGGAGTTTGAAGAAATAATGTCTGAAGAAATAATGGTCAAAATTTTCCCAAAGTTGAAAAGAGAGACAAATCTAAATATTCAAGAAACTCAATGAACTTCAAGCAGGATAAATGCAAAGGGATCCACAGCAAGACACAGTATATAGAATTATTGTAAACCACGGAAAAATGGAGTCTTGAAAGCAGCAAACAGGAGGTAAGATATTATCAATAATATTAAAACCATCAAAAACCATGGAGATCCAAGGGGACTGAAGTGACATTCTTAAAGTAATTAAAGAAAAAAAATTGTGAATCAGTAATTCTACATCTGGCAAAAAACTACCTTTCAAAAACAGAGATGATAAGACATTTCCAGGTAAACAAAATTTGAAGAGATCTGTTGCCAGTACATTTGCCCTATAAGAAATGCTACTAGAAGTACTTCAAGCTGAAACAAAAGACACTGAACACAGAGTCATACAGAGAAAAACTCGGGTAAAGGTGATTGCACAGGTTAATGTAAACAACAGTATTAATGTACTTTTGGTTTGTAATGCCCCTTTTTATTTACTACATTATTTAAACGACAAATTCATAAAATAATAATTACAAAACTGTTAATGAGCACACAACGTATAAAGATTTTTTTTTTTTTTTTAGTTGGTATCTCACTCTGTCATCCAGGCTGGAGTGCAGTGGTATGCTCACGGCCACTGCAGCCTTGACCTGCTGGGCTCAGGCCGTCCTTCTGCCTCAGCCTTCCAAGTAGCTGGGACAACAGGCATGCACCACCATGCCCGGCTAATTTTTTTTTTTTTTTTTTATTGTAGAGATGAGGTCTTGCCAACTTGCCCAGGCTGGTCTCGAACCTGTGGGCTTAGGCAATCCTCTCACCTCGGCCTCTCAAAGTACTGGCATTATAGGCTTGAGCCACTGTGCCCAACAAGATTTAATTTTTGACAATGAAATGAAGGAAAGAATGATGCTCTATAAGAATAGAGTTCAGTATGCTACTAAAAATAAGTTGGTATTAATTCAAACGAGACTGCTGAACATTGCAGAGGATGTAATAGTTAGTTTTATGTATCAACTTGAGTAGATTACCTAGTGACCAGTTATTTGGCCAAACACTATTTCTGGGTGTGTCTGTGAGGATGTTTTTGGAGGAGATTAGCATTTGAATTGGCAGATGGAGTAAGCAGATGGTCCTCCCCAGTGAGGGCAGGTGTTATCCAATCCAATCCAATCTACTGGGGACCTAAAGAGAACAAAAGAGCAGGGGAAGGGAGAATTTGCTTTCTCTGCCTGACTCCTTGAGTTAGTTATTGGTTCTTTCTTGCTCTTGGCCTGGGACTTGCACCATCAGTGCTCCTGGATCTCAGGCCTTCAGACGTAAGCTGAAATGTATTGCACCAGCTTTCCTGGGCCTCCAGCTTGCAAATGGAAGGCCGTACTGCTCAGCCTCCATGAGTTCATGGGCCAATTCCTTATCATACATCCCA
The DNA here is from genome assembly GCA_963574415.1 of Tarsius wallacei. NCBI lineage: Eukaryota > Metazoa > Chordata > Mammalia > Primates > Tarsiidae > Tarsius > Tarsius wallacei. The sequence goes on along the minus strand of CAUYQG010286392.1, from coordinate 37,064 downwards.
TTCTAGTTCATATGTATTGTTTCTGCTTCTCTGGAGAACTCTGGCTGAAACAGGGGATCATTGTAATACCACTGTAGCCATTCAGGAGAGATCTTAAGAGAATCTAAATGCCCTGACCTGACTTGATCATTACACGTTCTATGCATGTAACACTTACATTCACCCTATAAATATGTAAAATATATCAATAAAAGAAAGAAATGGATAACTATGTGAGATAATGGATAACTTAATTGGCTTTACTGTAGTAACCATTTTACTATCTATATGTATCTCATAACATCATGTGGTATACCTTAAATACATACACTGTATTTAAAAAAATAAAAAGACTGTCTTCAAAAAACTACACAAAAGGAAATGAGAAAAAAAATCAAAATGGTAAAACATAAAAATCAATTGAAATAAAAGGAGTCAGTAATTGAGAATATGAGAAAAAATAACAGTATAAGACTTTTAAAAAATCTTTATCAGTGTTTTCTTTAAATGTAAATAGATTTAACACTCCAGTTCAAAGGAAGATATTGACAAAATGCATAACAAAATAAACATGATCCAACTCTTCACTGTCTGAAAAGACTCCCTTTAGATCCCAAAACAAACAACAACAAAAAAGGCTGAAAGTCAAATCATTGAAAAAGATATTTTATGCAAATAACAAAGAAAACAGGACTGGTGTGGTTATACTAATATCACACAAAGTAGATTTTTAGTAAAAAACTGTTATAAGAGACAAAGAAAGCATTATATATTGAGAAAAGACTTAATCAATCTAGAAGACATAACAACTATAAACAACTAGATCTTAAACAATGGTGCCCCAAATATATGCGGCAAATACTAACATATCGGAAGGGAGAAATTGACAGTTCAAAAATATTTATTGAGGACATCAATATCCCATATTTACTTCCATATCAATAAGGAAGTAAATAATTTAGCACTATAAACCAACTAGATCTAAAAGATAGATTTAGAACACTCCTCCCAACAACAGCAGAATATACATTCTTCTCATGTTTATATCAAATATTCTCCAAACTATACTATATCTTAGGCCACAAAACAAGTTTAAATATATATTTTAATCTTGAAATCTTACAAGGCATCTTCTCAGACCACAATGGCATAAAGTAAGAAATTGATAACCAAAGGAAAATTGGGAAATTGACAAATACAGGGAGATTTAACAGCACAGAAATAATGAATCAAAGAAATCATGAGGGAAATTAGAAAATACTTAGAAACAATTGAAAATTAAAACACTGCGTACCAAAACTTACGAGCTGCTAAGAAAGCAGTACTCAGAAGGAATTTATGCCAGTTAATGTCTACATTGGACAGGATAAAAGATCTCAAAACAACCTAATTTTACACCTTAAAGAACTAGAAAAAGAAGAGTGAACTAAAACCTAAGCTAGCAAAAGAAATAAAATTTAAAAATTACAGTGATGATAAATACAATAGAGAATATACAACCATAGAGAGTATCAGTGAAACAAAAGTTGAATCTTGGAAAAGAGCAACAAAATTACCAAATCCCTAATTAGACAAATTAAAACAGAGAGAAGATATAAACAAAAGCAAAAGTGACAGTAAGAAAATTACTACTAATGCTGCAAAAACAAAAAGTATAAGAGAGTATTATGAGCAATTGTACACCAAAAAATTATGTAAGGTAGATTAAATAAACCCATTTCTAGAACTACACAAATTACTAAACCTAATTCCAAAGATATAGAAAATCTAATAAGACCTCTAGTAAATAAGGAAATTGAATCAGTTACCAAAAACAAGCTGACTTCACTGTTGAATTCCTCAAACATTTAAAAAAAGGAATTAACAGTAATCTTTCATAAACTTTTCAAAACTTGGAAGAGAAAAGAACACTTCCCAACGCATTCTGAGACTAGTATTACCCTAATATCAAAGCCAGACTAAGACATCACCAGATACTGGACTTGGTGACTCAGCCTGTAATCCCAGCACTTTGGGAGGCCGAGGCGAGTGGATTGCCTGAGCCCGCGGGTTTGAGACCAGCCCAGGCAACTTGACGAGACCGCGTCTCTACAATAAAATAAAAAATTGCCGGGCTCGGTGGCTCAGCCTGTAATCCTGCACCTTGGGAGGCTGAGGTGAGTGGACTGCCTCCACCCGCGGGCTCAAGACCCGCCTGGGCAACTCGGCGAGACCTCATCTCTACAATAATCAAAAATTAGCTGGGCGTGGTAGCGCGCGCCTGTAGTTCCAGCTACTCAGAAGGCCGAGGCGGAAGGATTGTTGGAGCCCAGCAGGTCGAGGCTGCGGTGGCCAGGAGCGGCCACTGCACTGCAGTCTGGGCGACGGAGTGAGACTCCAACTCAAAAAAAAAAAAAAAAAATTAGCTGGGCATGGTAGCGCATGCCTGTAGTTCCTACTACTTGGAAGGCTGAGGTGGAAGGATCGCCGAAGCCCAGCAGGTCGATGCTGGGGTGGCTGTGAGTGTGCCAGACACTCCAGCCTGGGCAACAGAGTGAGACTACAACTCAAAAAAAAAAAAAAAAAAAAAAAGACATCACAAGAAAACTACAAGACATACTTTTTTATGAATATAGAGGCAAAAATCCTCAACAAAATATCAGAAAACTTAGTCCAACAGCATATTTAAGAGATTATACACTATGACACACTGGGACTTATCCAAGAATGCATGAATGTTCCAACATAAAAAAAATAATAAATCAATCATTCACCACATTAATAGAATGAAGAAAAAAGCTGCATGATTACCTCAACTTATATGAATCAAAACAGCATTTTAAAAACTCTTTCATAATAAAAAGAAAAAAAATTCAGCCAATTAGGAATAAAAAAGAGCTTTCTTAGCATGATATGGGATGTTTATGAAAAATCTTAATATCATACTCAGTGATGAAAGACTGAAATCTTTCCTCCTAAGATCAGGAACAAAACAATGATGTCTGCCTTCACCATTGCTATTCAATATTTTACTAGGAGTACTAGCTAGAACAATTAGGTAAGAAGAAAAAATAAAAGATTTCCAAGTTGTAAAGGAAGAAGTAAAATTGTATTCACAGATAACATGATCTCATATATAGAATTCCCACAGAATCCACAAAAAATGATTAGAGCTAATAAACTAATTTAACGAAGTTGTACAGTACAAGATCAACACTCAAAATTTAGTTGTGTTTTTATACACACTCAAGATGCTTTCCAAAAAGGATATTTTTTAAAAAATTATTTGTAATAGCATCCAAAAAGAATAAAAACCTTAGAATAAATTTCACCAAGGAGGTGAACAACGTATACACTAAAAACTATAAAACATTACTAAAAAAATTAAAGAAGATTTTTTAAAAATGAGAAGACTCCATATTTATAGATTGAAATATTTAATATTGTTATGATAGCAATAGTATTCAAAGTGATCTACAGATTCATTACAATCACTAACAAAATTTCCAAAGCCATTTTTGCAGAAAAGCAAATAATCAAATTCATATGGAATTAAAAAGAATATTGAAGAACAAAAACAATATTGAGGCCGAACTCGGTGGCTCAGCCTGTAATTCCAGCACTTTGGGAGGCCAAGGTGAGTGGATTGTCTGAGCCCGTGGGTTCAAGACCAGCCCGGGCAACTTGGGAAGACTTCATCTCTACAATAAATTTTTAAAAATTAGATGTCATCTCTACAATAAATAAAAAAAAATTAGCCAGGCATGGTAGCACACCTGTGGTTCCAGCTACCTGGAAGACTGAGGCAGAAGGATCGCCAGAGCCCAGCAGGTTGATCCTGGGGTTGCCATGAGTGTGCCACTGAACTCGAGTCTGGACAACAGAGTGAGATTCCAACTAAAAATAAACAAACAAACAAAAACAAACAAAAAAAAACAATATTGAGTAAGAAGTACCAAGCTGGTAGACTGACCTTCTATATTTCAAAAGTGATAGCAATCAAAACAGTGTGATACTGGCATAAGGAAAGGCATATACATTCATGGAAGGGAATTGAGAGTTCAGAAATAAGTCCATACATAAATGGCCAGTTGATTTTTTGATGAGTGCCGGGAGCATTAAATATGAAAAGAATTCAACAAATGGTCCTGGCACAATTGTATGTCTACATGTACATGAATGAATGTGGAGCCTTACCTCACACCATATATCAAAATTTATTCAAAATAGATCAACAACCTAAATATAAGAGCCATAATTATAACACTCTTTTAAAAAAATCTTTAAAAATACATCTTCTCGATCTTGATCTGAAAATTGAATTTTGGATATTACACCAAAGGCAGAATCCAAAAAAGAAAAAATAGTAAATTTGACCTCATTAGAATTAAGAACATTTATGCATCAAAGGGCATTATCAAGAAAATGAAAAGATAACCTACAGAATGAGATAAACTATTTATAAATCATGTATCTGAGAAGGATCTAATATCTAGCATATATAAAGAATACCACAATTCAACAACAAAAATACAAAATATACAATTAAAAATGCAAATACATTAAAAGATGCTCAACATCGTTAGTGTTTAGGAAAATGCAAATCAGAACCAAGAGATACCACTTCACTCTCTCTAGAATGGTTGTGGAGAACAGTAAGGTTGTGGAGAAATGGGAACCCATGTATATTGCTAGTGGTGATGTAAAATGATCAAATTGCTGTGAAAAACATTTAGGCAGTTTCTCAAAAAGTTAAACATAGAGTTATCATATGACTCAGCAATTCTACTCCTAGATATATATACCCAAAATGTGAAAACATGTACTCACACAAATACATGTACACCCATGTCCATAGCAGTCTTATCCACAATAGCCAACAGTCGAGTATAACTCAAATATTTGTCAACTTTATAGACAAATTGTGTATCTACACAATGGAATATTACTCAGCTATAAGAAAGGAGTGAAATACTGATACATGTCAAACATGGATGAACCTTGAAATACAGTAAAAAGAATTCAGACTCACAAAGTCACATAATTATATGACTCCATTGGTATTAAGTATCCAGAGTAGGTAAATCCAAAAAGATTGGTAGGTGGCAGGGAGAAGGGAGGAATGGGAGTTATAGCTTAATGGGTATGGACTTTCCCTTTGAGTTCATGAAAGTATTTTGTAACTAGCTAGAAGAGGTGTTGTAAATATACCAATGTTGTAAATATACCAAATGCCATTGAATTGTTCACTTACAGATGGTTAATTTTATGTCACATAAACTTCATTTCTACTAAAAATTATTTTAAAAATGGTTTCAAAGAGCTGGGCTCGGTGGCTCAGCCTGTAATCCCAGCACTTTGGGAGGCTGAGGTGAGTGGATTGCCTGAGCCCGTGGGTTCAAGACCCGCCTGGACAACTTGGTGAGACTTCATCTCTACAATAAATCAAATATTAGCTGGGCGTGGTAGCGCACGCCTGTAGTTCTGGCTGCTTGGAAGGCTGAGGTGGAAGGATCGCCGGAGCCCAGCAGGTCGAGGTTGAGGTGGCCAGGAGCGTGCCACTGCACTCCAGTCTGGGCAACAGAGTGAGACTTCAACCCAAAAAAAAAAAAGTTTCAACTAGCATCTTTTTTCGTTGTTTAGAGACCAGGGTCTCTCTATATTGCCCAGCCTGGCTCAAACTCCTGGGCTCAAGCAATCCTCCTATCTAAGTCTCCCAAGTAACTGGGACTACATGTGCCACCAGCCCACCTCCAAAATAAACAGCATCTCAATTATACTTTTTAAATTATTGCATCATTACAATGATGTTTGCTTGTGTAATGCTTTCATTACACAAACACATTTCTATATGAAGAATGTTAAAATAGAAAAAGCCATACCAATTATCCAAAGCCAGTGCTGACAGGGAACCCTGTTTGTAGAAGTTCAATACATAAGCATTCAGAGGATGCTTCTGTCCACTCTTATCATATTTATTCAACCAAAGGAAAGGAACATCCTTCACACTGACGCCAACTGTTCGTAACATAGCCTGAAGATATGTGGGAATTTTATAATGTCAGCATTTTTCTTTTGAGATGTGTCTTAAACTGTTATAAGATTTGATCATCATGGTTCATAACTAAAACAATAGCCTGCATTCATTAAAATATTGTCAAGCATTCAAGTGGTATATTAAGTTTCTCCAGACTTTGATATGAATAACTAAAAAAAGTCAGAAGAACACCAATACTTAAAATATTAGCACTATTTTTAAACTATGGAAACTAGGTCTCCAATTTATTAATATTCAAAATTTGAGATTACAGAGTCACTTTAACAACCTCAGAAATATATAACAAATATTTTTAAAATATTTTTTAGCTTACAAACATATTGGCAACAGCTATATATAACAATACTGGGTGCTTGTTTTTTCCCTTTTCATACATACTATTTTTTCTTACACTGCATTTTAGGATATAATTATCTGAGTCTGGCCAATAGTACAATCACAGCCATTAAAGTCAGAGCTTCTTTTCCATCAACTGGCTATAGGATCAACTGTCAGGAGTCATTACTCCCTAAGCATGTGAGCCAGTAAATGAAATGTCTCACGTTTTAGTCATTAAAAACCAAAGTGTTTGATATATGTCATATACTGTTTTGAGGTGCAGCGGTCACAAAAATGAGGAGACACAAAACAAACTGTTCTGAAATCATTTATACAGATCTTCTCTAACTTTGGAGTACATTCTGAATTGGTTCACACTTTGAGAATCAAGAGTTTATGGTATAGTCACATTTGAACATTCACATATTATTTCATAATTTACACATGGTGATTGAGAAGATACTGCTTTCCTTGTGGAATTTAATTTTTCTATTTTAAAACTACATAAGCATAGAAATGTTTTTTTTTTTCACTTAAGTGAAAAGTATCAGTAATCTGGAATGGAGTAAGGTGGCTTTGTTTTATTAGCCACTTTGCTAGTATGATAATCATTTAAAAATTATTTCTCTTAAATAAATGAACAGGATAAAAGAAAATTTCACACCAAATTTTACTTACATCACTTACTACATGAGTATTAAATAAATCTTGATCAACAATATTGGACAGGCAAGCAAAGGGGGAGACAGCAGTTTTGCTTTCGGCCCCAGGCATCAAATGAGAGACCAGTTCAGAGACTTCACATTCTTTTCCTGAAAAGTCTAATGAGAAATGAATTGAAATTTTCTCCTTAAACACAAATTATTTAAAACAAATTAAATCACCGGGCAATTCTCTCTCTCTCTCTCTCTCTCTCTCTCTCTCTCTCTATCTTTTCTGTCTCTCCACCCCATTCCCCACTCTTCTCCTTTCTTTCCTTCCTTCCTTCCTTCCTTTCTTCCTTCCTTCCTTCTTTCTTATTCTCTGACTTCTTTCTCTGACACTAACATCCTTGGGTCTCCATGTGTCTCATTGTTTCTCAGTAAATGAGCTGCTATCTCTCTTCTGTAACTATCTCCTTTTCTGGTTCTCGTTTAGTCCTCTGTACCTCTCTGCTTTCTTTGGATTCTTTTTTTTCTCTCTCACTTTCTGTCTTATCTCTATCTCTGTGTTAATTTATATGTCTCTCCCTCTCTATTTATCCATATTTTGTCTACCTTGATTTTTCTATTATCTCAATTTCTCCATTTCTATTTCTGTTTGTGTCTCTCCCTCTTTTTATTTTTGTATTTGTGTCTCATCTCTGCTTCTGTCTACTTCTCTCTCCCTGATTGTGTCTCTATGTTTTTGTCTCTCTGTCTTTTTCTTTGAGTAACTCTGCCTTTTCCACACACACACATCTCTGTGCCTGCCCCTGTCAGTGTGTCCCTTTCATTCTATCTGTCTTTCTGCTTTAAATCCACCTGACTACTAAGAAGATGCATTATCATATTTTCTCCTTTAGGGGGTCATTTAGAGAATAGGATCTACTTTTTTTTAAAGTAAGCAACCATGTTGTAAAATAAGTATCAATTTGTAAGTAATAATTATGATCAAGACACAATTTTTTTGAAAAAACTAGATAGCAGTGGCTGCACATTTTGAGGGCATCAAATTGTATACCTTAAAAGGGTTAATTGTATGTTACATGAGTTTTACTTCCATTAAAAAAAAACTTAAGAAAAAACATTGCCTATGATTTGTCACTCTTTTGTATTCATGTTTCCTCCTAGAAGTGGTATTAGTTTCCTAATAGCGATGTATCAAATTATCACAACATTGGAACTTAATACAACCCACATTTGTCAGAAGTCTGAAATGGGTCTCACTGAGCAACACCCAGGCATAGGCAGGATTGTTTGTTCTTTCTGGAAGCAAAGGGGAGAATCTATGTCCTTGCCTTTTCAGGCTTCTAGAGTATGTCCACATTCCTAAGCTTATAGCTCCCTTCCATCTTTAAAGCCACTGATGGTGGGTTAAATCTTCCACACATCATTTCTCTCAAACTCTGATTCTCCTGACTCCTTCTTTCTCCTATAAGGACCCTTGTGATTACTTTGGGTCCGCCAGATAATCCAGGATCATCTCCCTATCTAAGGTCAGCTGATTAGAAATTTAACTCAACTCACACCTTAGTTCCCCTTCACCACCCAGCATAACAAATCCACAGGGTCCCAGGACTAGGAGATAGACATCTTTGGGATTTGGGATAGGGGGATGTACTTATTCTCCCTACCTCAGAGCCATCTCAGAGAAAAGGAGAGAATAAAGTTCATTGTACTCTCCAAGTCTGCAATGAAGGCAATTGCCTGGGAGCATGCAGGTTCTTTTTCATGAAACTGACTCATTACTAGCTGCTTTCTCATTTCCTGATTGAATAAGCCAACCACACTCTCTTTGTATGTCAGACATTCTAATAGAATAATACATCCAAAAACCTGAATAAACCATAGCAGTCATAATAGCCCCACTTTTTTCTCTTCACTTTAATTGGAAGTGCAGTAAGAACAGGATTCTGCCACTTTTCCATTTTTCTCTTAGCTCTCTCTCCCTCTCCCCACCTGTTCATCTTTGAACAAGTGCATTCTCTAACTCCAATGCCTTTATTTTATTTGTCATAGATCAATACATTTTCCTTACATTTTTGTTTATTTTTTCCCATACATTCTCTTCTTCCCTTAATGGCATGAGCAATGCCTTAACTTCTTTGCTGTCCCTTATATTCAAGGAAGCAAATCATGCTGATGACCCTTAATACATATATCAACTCTCTTTTTCTTATATTTTCAATGAGATCCCTTTTTGGAAATTTTGCTGAGTGTCAATACCTACTAAAAGACAAATAGCATTAATAGGAAGGGAGATATTCCATAATACATTTAGAACATGCAATAATGTGCTCACTCATAATGATGCTAGAAAAACAGAAATTTTGGAAGTATTTAGTGTCAAGTAAACCTATGGTGGTTTAGCTAATTCAAAATAATATAACATTTTTTTCCGTATAAAATTTCTACAGCATAGTTCTGAAAAATTGTTAGTTTCTTGAATATTCTTGTTGAGATAGCTTTGTTCTTGTTTTCTAAAACTTATTTTTATCTCAAAATATTTACATGCATTTTCTTTTACTGACTTTCTGTTCTGTTTGTGTACATTCACACTCTTACCTATTTCTGAGAGAGGTAGTTGGTATTCTTTTTTCATGTCGGCCAACTTAGAAATTGTTAGGAGGAAGGAACCAAAGTTCTTTTGGATTTTGTTGTTGTGTTCCTCTACCACTAGAGCAAAGTCCTTGGGAAGATCATCTAGAATTACCTATGAACAACAAAATGGACAAGCATAACTATTCAAAACAAGAACAGGGAATTGCCAAGGTCTGTGAGACATTGGGTCAACATGTTTTTAAAAGTCTGGGTGAAAACATATTTCTAAGTATACATTCTTTTATTTACAGCAAATTATACATATAAAAACTAAGGTCACTTGTAATTCTACCACCCAGGAATATAGATTATAAAGATTTTGGTATTTAATAGTTCCTTCCAGTATTTTATATAAAAATATATGCTGTAGTTTTCAGTTTTATGGTCTAATGTATATTCAACATTGTGTTGCGTATTTTCCCATGTTATAGACTATTATTTGAAAAGATGAACTTTAGAGATTGAATAATACCGCCACACAGAGATATGCTAAAATCCATTTAACCATTCCTCTATTGTTGGATAATCAGGCGGCATCCAATTTTTCATTACAAATAATTATGATATGTTATGAGGTGAACTGTATACCTTTAAAAAATTGTTTAATTTAATAGTCCTAATTTCCAGTGCCTCAGATTATAACCTTGCAGTTGAAATTAGTTAACAGGAGGTCATACTGGAGCAGGATGGGTCCCTAATCCAAAATGACTGCTGTCTTTAAGCAAAGGGGGATTTTGGACACAGAGACACATACACGGGAAGAATGCCACAGGAACATGAAAGCAGAAGTTAGGATGCTGCATCTATAAGCCAAAGACTGTCAGAGATTGCTGGAAAGCCACAAGAGGTTTGGAAAGAGGCATGGAACTGATTTTCCCTCACAGCCCACAGAAAGAACCAGCTCGGCCCAGTCTTCTGACTTCCAGAACTGTGTGACAGTAAATTCTCCTGTTTGAGCTACCCAGTTTGTGGTACTTTGTCACAGCAGCTTTAGGAAATGAGAAAGTAACTAACCTGTGTGTGAGAAACGTGATCCTCCTCAGATTATCAGGCCCAGAGAAGCATGGGAATGAGGCAGCTAAGTAATCATCTCTGAGCTAAGTAATTGTCTCTTGAAGCTGCTTGCTATCACCACAAGCAGCTATAAATTAACTTAATAAAGCTGCACATCGGACAGCATAGCCCATACAACATACAATCACTAATCAATGTTATTTATCTAAGCCAATGAGAATTCCTGACAAACAACTTTGCATAAGCCCACTCCTTGTCCCCTTTTGCCTTTAAAAACTTGCTTGTAACAAAGGCAGAATGGAGTACATATCTAAAGTTACTTGGGTCTGAGCCTTACAGGCAACTGCCTTTATCTTGGTTCAAGTAAACTCTTTAAAACTATCTCTTGGGCCTCAGCTTCTTCCTATAGGCTGACAGGAACTAACAGCTGATAATACCCTATTTCTATTGCAAACTGCAGAACTGTTGGCACACAACAACTCCATCAAAACTAAGAGACATGATCCAACTCTAGCACGGTTTCTAGCAGCAGGAGACTGTCCCCTGGTTAATACCAGGCTCCTGACCCTATTCCCACTTAAAGCACTGACCTCAGAAAACTCAATGTGACCAAGAAAAATGTGCTATTTGTTCCAGTCAACACACACCTGATGATAGGCCCCTCACCTCTTTTGTAGAGCATCTACTCAACAATGTGAATAAGTATCTCTTGCAGCTCAGAAGCATGTGAATAAGTATCTCTTGCAGCTCAGAAGCATCTCTTTCAAGAATCTGAGAGCCATTCCTCTGAAATGTACTCATCAAGGCCTCTGTCTCTCAATCTCTGTAGGAGGAAAGACTCCTAACTTCAATAACTGCCAACTAGCAGACACAGATGACCTCAGGATATTGACACTGACCAATCTTTTGTCCTTCACTTCTCGCACTCTGCTGAGACACTTGCTCCTCCCTCATGAGTTCCTTGAAACTCCCAAATCCCCTCTGCACAAATCGCCATGGAGCTCAGCTCTCTCACCTCCTGTCAGTAATCAGTGGACACACTGTTTTCAAAGTTTTAGCTGACTGTGTTTATCTTTGATACGGCATCATTTTTATTTGTACCTTTGATTATGTCATTAGTATAAATTCCATGAAGTCAAAAAAAGACATTAAATAATATTTTTATTTTTAATTTTTAGAGACAGGGTCTCACTAATGGCTGGACACTTGGACTCCTGGGCTTAAACGATCTTCTGCCTTGGTCTCTCAAGTAGCTGGAACCACAGGTGCATGCCACTGCATCTGGCCAGCTAAAGAGTGTTTTTAAAAGATATATCTATTTACAGTCCTACCTACGTAACTGCTAATTGTAACCTTTGCCAAATGATTTTGTGGATTTCCACTTTTTGCTATTGCTGGGATTCTTTTACATTTTATTTCTTTGTAATTTTAATATATGGGTAAGCTATACATTTTACCAGATTTACTTGTATTTGAAGACTTTCTACATTGTCATTAACTACCATCTTTTTTTGTTGATTTTCTTAGTGTTTTCCATAGCTAGTCATTTCATATACAAATAACAATTACAAAAATAAGCACTCACAAGTACTGAGTGTTTTCTATATGCCAAACACTGTTCTAAACACTCTCCTTGTATTAATTCATTTAACCCTCACAGCAATTCTTTGAAGTAGGTACCATTATGTTTCCCAATTTACAGATAAGCAGCAGGCTGGGGAAGGAAATTTGCTCAAGGTCACCCTTCTACTGAGCGGCAGAGCTGGGCAGGAACCCAGGAATCAGACTCTCAGCTACCCTGAAGTAACTCTATGCTCACTATACTTACCTTTCCAATAGTTATATTTTCATTTCTTGCCATGTGACAATGATTAGAATTCCAAGAACAATATTTTTTCAAATAGCTGTTAAATCAAACAGTCGTGTCTCCTTATCCCAGACATTAATGTTACTCTAGCCATTATTTCATAATTGCCTGTAATGTTGTTTGAGATCGTCTTTAATGAAATTAAAAATCCCTGTGTGAATAGCTTGCTAATACAGTAATCTCTACCAGAAATAAGGTCCTTTTAAAAAAGACTTTAATCTTTTCTTCATCTGCAGTTTTTATATATACCAAGAACTGACTGAGGCATGTCACTAGTGAAGGATAGCAAAATTATGCTATTGGGAAAACATGATGGCATTGCATACTATAATGAAAAGACTTAACATTAATTATAAGGGTGAGAAATTGTTTTCTTACTACTGAGCGAGAAAAATTCCTCTTAAATCGTCTTACACAGGGAGGAAGATGTCTTCTTCCAAAAAGATTTGCTAACACCACCACTAAGGTTTCCATCACATCTTCCGAAAATGTCTTCCGACCTATTTAAAATAAAGAGTTTAACTTTTCAAAATTTTGGAGAAAAAAATGCACCATTTTAGAAACATACTGAGACAGTTCTTAATACCTCAACTCAACATTTTATGGTCAGACACATCTGAAAGGGTTACTTTCCAGATGTTTGGTGATATTTAAATAAATTACACAACTTCTTTATAATATTTATATTTGAATCAGTCCACTCTTGTATCCACTCTTGGCTGTAGAGCATGGAGGAAAAAAACGAATAGCCATTGGCCCCTTAGTTCTGGAATTGCCCTGGGTGCCTTCATTGGCTTCAAAACTTCCCTTTCCTCCTTTGACTTCATCCCACTGAGATTTTTTTTTTTTTCCAGATTAGAAAAAATAGTTTATTTAAAAAGTAAATTAGAGAGAGAGAGGGAGAGAGAGAGAGAGAGGAACAGGAGATTGAGCTCTCCAAGGTAGGGAAGGGGGCACCAAAGCCAGGAGACATGGCGACACAAGAGTCTAGTAAAGAAATAGCCCAGATTTTCAAACTGTTCAAAACCTGCCGAAGAGTAAAAATCTGATGCTGCTTTCCAGATCCTCATCTGCCATTTGAGATAGTGCATGAACCTGCACCCATCACTTCTTGGCACACATTACAAAAAGAACTCATTCCTGCCCTTCTTGATATGGGTTTGTGCTAATATTTATTTTCCCTGGAATATTTATCCCCATATTTTCATATGTCTACATCCTTGTCAAGGGACTGCCTCCTTGAGGGAAAACGTATGTCTAGCTCCTGATTTTTAGTCTGTTGCAATATTTTGCAGAATTCCGTGACCACACTGATAACCACTTAATCACCAGAGGGTGTATGAACAAAGGAATGACACATGTTCACCGGAGAGCTTGGGAACAGGCCACAACTGCCTCACACAATTGGAGAAATGCAGAGCATAAAGAGTGAGGTTTCCAGACTTCACGTTAAAAGAAATAAGTCAATTTGATGTGTTTACACTAACAGCATTATGGGAAAATGTTTTCCGTTTTTTATTCCTTTAGTGGTGATTACTTTATGATTTTTTTCATAAAAATGTAGATTAATATGGATTACAGGCTTTATGGCTTGATTTGTTAGAAGTTCTAAGGTTTACTCTATAATACTATTTAACTATTTTTGTATTATTTTGTCACAAGTTAATAATTTAACAAAAATAAAATATAACAAGGGAATGTTAATTATGTATTCTAATTCCCAGATGACTGTATCTGAATTTGGATCATATCACTTTATTTCTCTCTTTAGCTTACGGTATTATGTTGTAAAAGGGGAAAAAATAATTCATAATTTAAAAAAAGAAATCATTGCAAATGATGATATTGTGATGTCAATCTTTCTTTTTTTTTTTTCCTTAAAACGTGGAGCTTTAATTACAATGTTGCAAAAGACACCAATGCAGAAAACGAATGCTATTCAAGAAATAACCGTAGGTCACATTATTACACAACGTTGTTTCAGTTTCATGCACCTTCATGAACTGGGAAACATTGCCTGATGTCTGTCCTATGGAAAGCACCCCTTAGAGTACAATAACACAAGTAAAGGGTGTGAAACAATGATGTTTGATTGCACCCAGTAGGAATCATAGTGATTACAGACGAATGAGAAGCTGCTAACATTGATGTCAATATTTCTTATAAGTTTTTAGAAAAATAATATTATCTTCAACAATATTATCTTCTACAACAATGCACCTGTAGTTCCTGTAGCAGCCCCTGTAGTTGGCAGGCTGAGGCAGAAGGATTGCTGGAGCCCAGCAGGTAGGCTGCGGTGGCCAGGAGCATGCCCCTGCCCTCCAGCCTGGGCGACACAGTAAGACTCAAAAAAAAAAAAAAAAAGAAGAAGAAGAAGAAGAAAATGGCATGCCATCTACAGTGAGTGTAGTTCCAGGAAATGTATAGGTAAATGTAAATACATGTATGCGTGGGATGTGTGGGTGTGCTTACACATGCACACACAATTTAATGGTTAGAAGTTTGGAAAAAGAATATTGGCTTACCACCTTTGATGGTTGGAGTACACAACTTGTGAAACAAACCTTTGACCAGCAAGCTTACTAAAACAAAATTTGCAGGTTCGTGGTGGTGCAAGTGGGAAACAAGTCCAGAATATCCAATGGGAATACATTCTTGAGTCAGGAATCCCTATAAATCAATTGTAACATGTTTAAGATCTAGATCTCAGAACTAGCAAATAAATTAAGTCATGAGTAAAGGAGATTTCAGTACAATAGAGCTAAATAAATACACTAACAATTTAATTTTGTAAAAATAGGTTTCACTCTTACCTCTGTGACCAAAAATTGCAACGAATATATAAAGTAAAATTTTAACATGCGCGTTATCATTGGTTTCTTGAAGGACATCAACGAATATCTGAGCACTGATATTGCCTATATACACACATCAAAATAACAAATTAGACAGTAAAATAGTTTTGTAGTGTGCCTTCCAAGTGTATTATCCAAAAGGACAAGTAAACATATCTTTTATGAAACATGGTACTACATACTTATATACCATATATAAAGTATGAGACTTTTAAATTTTCAATTAGGCATTGCATATTGCTTTATAATGTTTATTATAATTATTATAGGTATTCCATAATATGTTTTGTATTATTTGTGTGTGTGTGTGTGCAATGAAAATAGTAAAAAAAAATTAGAGGCAGAGATGAATACCTACAACTTCATACATGGCAGGTGAGAAGCAAACATAGTACAAAATTAAGCAATCCTGAATCATAAACATTTCAGTACTTGGTATATTTTCAGCCATTAATTATTTCTTTGACATTTGGTTTTAAAATGGTTTAGGCCAAGTATATTATAGAAAAAAGTATTTCTTTTGTGATAAATGCAGGCCCAAGGATAATTGGAACAGAAAATTCTGAGACCTCTAAGGGGAGGTGTGGGTAGGGGTGAGGGACAAGGATTGACAAACTACCTGTCGGGTTCCATGCTCACTATTTGGGTGAGGGGTTCAGTAGAAGCCCAGACCTCGCCATCATACAATATATAACAAACCATGCATGATCCCGCAAAGTTAAAATTCTTTTAAAAGAAATCAAAGTTATGAGTTTAACTTCCCATATATTTCAAAACATGAATGTAGTTAAAAGCATGTTCTTGTATTGAATAAAGGCAGTACGAATTAGAATCAAATGTTATTCTCAGTTTATTTATGGCACATTGTTGTTATGATTGTTTTACTTTTCTATTTTGATACACAAAGTACATGTGCAGGTCAGTTAAATATAAATATTGCGTGATGATATGGCTTGGGCTTCTATGCAGCCTGTCTCTGTAGGTGATGGCCAAGGTAAACAGTGGTGGTTTTCAGCACTCATCCTTACCCCCTTTTAGGGTTGCTCCTGTGTCTATTGTTTCTACCCTTGTCCCCGTGTGCATACAATGTTTAACTCCTGCTTATTAGGGAGAACATGTGACATTCAGTTTTGTTTCCTGATCATTCACTTAAGAGGTTCTCCTCTGGTTGCATCCATGTTGCCGCAAAGGACATGATTTTGCTCCTTTTTATGGCTGTATAGTATTCCATGGTGTATTATGTACCACATTTTCCTTATCCATTCCACCACTGATGAGTGCCTGGAGTGATTCCATGAGTTTGCTATTGTGGATAGTGCTGCAATAAACATGCATGTGCAGGTGTCTTTTTGGTAGCGAGATTTGTGCTCCTTTGGGTAAATACCCAGCAGTGGGATAGCTGGGTCCAGTGATAAGTCTATGTTTAATTCTTTGAGAAATCACAGACTGCTTTCAACAGGGGTTTAGCTAAGCTGCTTTCCCACAGTGTAGGAGCGATCCCTATTCTCCACATCCTCGCCAGCATCTGTTGGTTTGTGACTTTTTAATAACAGCCATCCTGACTGGTTTGAGATTGTATACATTGTGGTTTGGATTTGCATCTCTCTGATTAGTGATGTTGAACATTTTTTCATGTTTGTTGGCTGCTTGTTTGTCTTCCTTTGATAAGTTTCGGTTCATGCCCTGTGCCCACTTTTTAATGGGGTTATTCATTTTCCTCCTGTTGATTCATGTGAGTTTTTTGAAAATTCTGAATATTAGGCCTTTGTCAGATGCATAGTTTGCAAATATTTTCTCCCATTCTGTAGGTCTATTAACTCTTGATTTTTTTTCTGCACACATTGCTATTTTATTCTCTTCAACTTATGTACCTGATTTATTATAAAAATGAACTAAATTATTATATTTATTAAGGTAATATAAAGAGCATGAAAGTGTACCTTTGCTTTGGCATCCTCTTTGTCATCTGCTTGGGCAACTAACAGCATAAGTCTGAGAACCAAGGTTATGGTTAGAGGAAACTGACCCTTCAGTTTCGGTACATTAGACTTCAGGAGTCTTTCTATCTTGGGTAATGGGATATCGTAGAAGAATACATTTCCTATAAGATCCTCTCCACGTCTTCCTGCACGACCAGACATCTAAAGAAATTATAATATAACTTTTAAATAATTTTAAATCTTGGCACTGTAAATGGTTAATTTCTACCTTACTTATACCAAGTGGAACATTAAGCATTCAAAAATAAATCCCAAAGGAGTTCTTTGCTTCTTGGTATATAAATTTCAGCAAATTCTTAAAAAGTTATTTTATTTTTACAAATACATTCTTGAAATGCATTTGCTTTTTTTTAGTAAATGGTGTCTAAAGTCCTGGGCTTAACGATCATGACCTTTAGAACAGAGACAATTTCTGTCTTATCTATCACTGTATTTCCAGAAACTAGCCTGAACTCAGAACATTATATTTACTCAATTTATAATCACTGGTGTTTGGCACCAGTTGGAGGCTTCAGGGTATGGTTATTTTTCCCTGACATTATTTTTGTTTGTGTAATAATATTTACCAAATTGGGAATAGTCTCAAGAAAACTAACCAACTTAGCTGGTCAAGGATTGCTTAAAAAATTTTAAACATAATCATTTTAATAAGAATCTACTTTCAGACAAGATCAGACATGTTCAGGGTGATATGGCCACTGACAGAACCCACTTTCAAATATTTTTTAGAGTCATCAAATTTTTCAGAACAAACATGGATTATCTGGTACACTAAATAGGCTTATTCCAGATCACTGTGTATACAAATGTAACAAAAAGTCATAATATAAATACCTGTCGAAAGTGCAAAGCATCCAAATAAACAGAATCTTCCATAAAAACAACAGTTTTACATGGCATATTAATTCCCAAAGCAAGTGATGAAGTAGCTGTTACCACCTATGAACGAAGGGCACAAAAAAAATCAGAAAAGCAAATTTAATATAGAACCCAGAGAGCTACACATAGGCAATAAGAATTGACTAGACTAGACCCCCTTAAATCATTTTTCTTGAGTGAAAGTTCAACGATAAACCAATGCTACCAAAAATTAAAACTACATTTTATTTTGGAAAAAATACCTGTAAGTCTCATAGTGATCTGCATTCACTTTAAGGTCTTTCCTTAATATTATAATTATCTAGCTTTTTTCAGATTACAAAATGGGGTGAAATCAAAGCCATTCAGTGTGTTCAATGTGGTTTTTTTCATAAATAAAAACAATAGGCTATAAAAGGAGTTTACTTTCACCTCAAAATATTTCTAAGTAGAGGAAACGCTAGGGAATAAGGTCAGGTAAAGCAGGAACCAGGTCATGTCAAACATTAAAAACCTACTCTAAGATATTTGAAACGGGCAGTAACATAATATAATTAACAAGATCGATTTGGTGGCTCTGTGAAGCAGAGCAGAAGCAATTTTAGTAGGTGAAGAAAAAAAAGATGAATTATCTGATAGGAGGCTTTAGACTATTCTAGACAAGATATGATGGTGTCACTGAATAGGAAATAATGTTCTCAGTAGAGAGAACATGTGCAGAGTGTGGTGTGTGTGTGTGTGTGTGTGTGTATTTGAGTTGATAATACTTGCTGATGAATTGATTGCTTAGATGTAGAAGACAAAGGAAAGGGAGGATTAAAAAATATTTTCTAAGATGTTTGTTTATCGTACCCTGACTTAAAAATACTGTGTTGTCTCACATTTCTTAGAGTAAACTGAAACCATCAGCTGGAAATTGTCTTATATCTGTCTCATCCCAAACCTACTTGAGATTGCTCATACCCTTTCTTGCTACTCCCTTATTATTTTCTTCTTTTCAAAGTAGACACAATTATGGCTATACATTTTCCTATAGCTACTAGTTTAGCTGCACCACATAAGCCTGGCTATATAGTAGTTTATTTACCTATTAACTCAGTATATAGTCTTATTTCCATTATGAGCTATTCTTTAACCCATTAATTAATTCTTAACTTTCACACATAAAGCTTTCATAGTGGTCCTGCTAGATTCTAATTTAATTGCATACTTTCATGGCTTCAGATTTTAACTCTTCGAAATATGCGGAGATTTGCCTTCAGATGCAATGTATTGCCATTTTTAAAATGCTCTAGACAGGCAGCAAAAGATGTGTCCTGTGGCTACTGGCTGCAGTATTCTGTCAAGTTCCTTAATGGTTTTGTTCAAATCTATATCTTTACTGATTTTCTGTTTTCTGTCAGTTACTGATAACAGAATTTCTGAGGGTAAAAAATGTGTTAAAATCTCCCACTCATAATATAGATTTGTCTGTTTCTCTTTGTAATTCCACCATTTTCACTTTAGGTATTTTGAACTTGGGATCTACATTTATAAATGTTAAATTAGTACACCTTCTTAATGGTGGGGTCATATGTATTGCTAATAATCATTCTATCTTAAATACATTTTGCTTAATATAAACATAGCTACATCAACTTTCTTTTGGTCACTATTTACTTTTTTTCCTTTCAATCCTTTTCCCCTCCCTACATTTTAAATGTGTCCCATGTAAGCAATACGTAATTGGATACTTTGTTAATCAAGTTAAGAAAATTTTAATTGGAGCTGTTAAAGTCATACGCATACATTTAATATTATTGTTATATTTAATAATCTAACTACCATCTTATATTGTGCTTTCTGTTTGTCACTGGATTGTAAATCTTTTTGTCCTCTTTTGATTATTTTTTATTAACTCAGATATCTCCCATGCCATTTATATTTCCTCCGTAGTTTGGATGCACACACTAAAACACTGCTCTTTGTGTAGGAACTGCCAAATCTGTGCATGCTTATCTTACAAAAGTCCAACCTTGATCAAAAATTTTCTCTTTCCCTTGGTCATTACCTGAAACAACCCCGTCTAAAACAGATGCTACTGTAACATATTTTATCTCTTTTTCATTTCAAGGTGTTATTTTAAATTGTTATTCTGATAATAAAAGTTTAATAATTGATAATTATCAAATGATAATTCTTTATGTTGTTAACCATGTTTTATTTTCTTGAAATTTCCTTCATTCATCTGTATTGTTAGAATTTACTTTTCATGCCAAAATGAAATGGCATGCACTCTCAGCCTTTATTTGTCTAAAATTCTCTACTTTATCCTAATTTTGGAAAGTCAGTTTTCTTTGTATAAACACTGAAGTTGGAAGTTATTTTCTCTAAGGTTGTGGAAGTAAAATTCTCCTTATTTCTGACTCTCATTTTTGCTTTCAATAAGTCAGTTGTTAATCTAACTGTTATAATAATCTCTCTTTTCCTCAGGCTGTTCTTAAGTTGCTTTATCCTTAATGCTGTATACTTACACAATATAGTATATAATAAAACATAGAAGGTAAAACTGGCAAAACTACAAAGAGAAACAGAAAATTTTACACTAATAGTAGGACATTTTAACACTTTCTATCCGCAATCATTCTACTCTCAGTAATTGAAGAGAAGACAAAAATGTACCAATGATATAGATCTAAATTAAGAAGCCTAACAGAGCACTGTAGCCAGTATTTACAAAACACATTTTTTAATATATGGATGGAACATATTACCAAAGAAACTTTAATTTTAGAACCATTTCGGATATATAGAAAAATTGCAAAAATAGTGCAGGGTTCCTAAATTCCTTGCACCTGGTTTGTCCTATTATTAACATTTTAAATTTGCCATGCACATTTGTTACACTTAATGAAAAATACCGATACACTGTCATCAACTAAAGCCCACATTTTTCAGATATCCTGGTTTTTACATAATGTCCTTTTTCTGCCCTAGGGGTCCACCCAGGATACCACATTCCACTTAATAGTCATGTCTCCTTAAACTCTTCTTGGCTGTGAGAGTTTCTTAGGAATCAGAGCTTTTCGGGGGAAGTGACTGATTCTAGGATGGGGGAAAATATAAACAAGATGGGCCTAGAGCATCTTATTTGTCTAGAAAGTTAAAAAGTGTTCCCTTCTCCCATCCCTCCAAAAATCCCAAAACCAACAACAAAAACTCACAATGATGGAAGTATGTCAAAGTGATACAAGAAATCCAAAAAAATTCCAAAACCAACAATAACAAAACTTACAATGATAGAGGCATGCCAAAGTGATACAAGAAGTCAAAAAAACCCCAAAACCAACAACAGCAAAACTCACAATGATGGAGGTATGCCAAAGTGATACAAGAAACCAAAAAAAAAAAAAAACCCCAAAACCAACAATAACAAAACTCTCAATGATGGAGGCATGCCAAAGTGATACAAGAAACCAAAAAAAAAAAAAAAAAAAAACCAAAACCAACAACAGCAAAACTCACAGTGATGGAGGCATGCCAAAGTGATACAAGACACAAATGAAAGCGTTCCTGATGGCCAAAACTAGAAACATTTGAGCAATGAAATGAGTAAAGTAGCAGAGTTATAGCCCAAAGCATAACTATCTATGGCTCCCTACTGATATAAATACATTTTAAATACATAAGTAAATGAGGAGGAAAGACAAATCTCCTGTACAGATTTCCAAATAATTTGTGCAGATACGCTAACCATAACATAATATGATATCCTGGATGGGATCCCAGAACAGAAAAAGAATACTACAGAATACTGAGGAAATCTGAATAAAGAATGAGCTTTGGCTAATAATACATTTATCAGCATTGGTGCATTAATTATAACAAATGTACCATACTAATGTAAGATATTAATAATGTGAAAAAAGTGGGTATGTGGTATGGGATACTTTCTATACTATCTCCACAACTCCATTTTTTAGCCATATTACTCAAAGTTTGTCAAGGCAGAGTAAAAAACCAGAGTCATTCTGGACAAAAGTTTGACAATATATTTTTAGAGTCATAAAATTACTTTTGCTCTTTGAAACAGTTATTTCACTTTGCTGAATTGCTCAATCATAATTCAACAATAATAAATGATGATACATGTTTATAAACAAAAATTTTAAATTAGCATAATGTTTAAGTAAACTACATATGTATACATTGTGCTGCACTCTTAAAATAGTTATTGTACAATGCTAAATAATAATATACTTAATTACATACTGTTAGGCAAAGTAGGCAGGTTCTTAAATTGTGTGTGCATGATTATATTAACTATGTAAAAATGTATTTGAAATAATGGAATAAAATAAGCTAAAATGTAAGCAAAGCATCCCTCTAAGTGGAGGGATTATGGGAGATTTAGGGTGTTTTCCCTATTAGCTGTCAGTATACATTCCTTTTCCCTATTCAGTCTAAAGGAAGAAACAAAAGTCATGCTTTTGGGAAAGTTATCCTCAAAGTTTACCAACCCTGACATGCTTCAGTCTAAAAAGCATCTCTACAACTTGTCTTTGTTTATATTCCATCGGACCATGATGATATCCAATGCCCCGCCATAACAGACTGCGCAGTTTGTAGGGTTGTCTTGTTCCTCTCAGTCTGGAAAAGATCTTCATTAAAGTCTAAAATATCCAAAGAAAGAGTTTGCAATATCAAATTAAAGCATTTACCTTTCAACTTAATCGTGATTTGTATGTTAAAAGACTGTTTGGAAATCAATGTAGACTTAGAGATACTTCTAAGAAGAGCATTTGTGTTTTAGGTCAGAACACAAAGCCCATCTGACCAATAAAATGCCTGATAGATAGCATTTAAATAGAACCATTTCGTAGTACCTGGCGCCCAGGCTTGATATCTGATACAGTATCCAACCTCAAATGATTGTGATCCTTTCTTGATCTATTTTCCTCATTGGGAACATGCACCCCATTTTCTCCCCTGTATTCACTGTGTAGTGGAAGCCGCACCTCACTCCCAAAGTGTCTAATGGCTGGTGATAACGCTAATAAACTGAACTAGAGGCTTCATCTCATCCTGGGGTAATGAGGAAACATTGAAGGTAAAAATACGAGAATTCTAGAAGATGGGAGTTGCGAGAGGGGTCAGATACCCTGGTGCTAGAACTGAAACCCATCCTGACCCCGACACAATTCTCAGCTTAGTGTGATTATCTACCATCTGCTCTTTTGCTTTATTTTTGCTGTTTATTTTTTCTTCATCATCACCTCCAATCATATCTAACCAACACTGATCTCTCTCTTCCTCTCTTTGCTTGTCTGTGTCTTCTCACCTTCCTATATCTAAACATTTATGTCTGTCACTTCCTACGTCTTCTTTCTCTCCCTCTTACTCTGTTTTTTTTTCTTTCCTTTCCTCTGAAAAATCTGTCTGTTTCTAAACATGTTTTTTCTCTATCACTCAATAGTATTGTTTTTCTACCTCTTCTCTATTTATCTCTTTTCTCTTTTTCTTCCTCATTTTCTTCCTCTTTTTCTCTTTCATTCTGTCTCCAATTTTCCCCCACCTCCACTGTAACTTAAGGAAAGAGCAAAACATAAAAAGTAATAACCAATAATATGACTACATGAATGATTATGTCAACCAACAAACATTTCATGAGCATGCATTATTTAGAGTATCCATCAGTGCTTCAGAGTTAAGTGTTTGAATGAGATGTGGGGTAAGGGAGCAGTATAAGGCAAAAATGACTCGATAGTTTCCAGTTTTTAGAACTAGGTACATGGTAGGTAGTGGTACCAAGAGATACAGAAGAAAGAAAGAAGAGTTTTCAGAAGAAAGACAAATCTGATTTTGAGGCTTTTGAAGTAAGTTGTCACTTAACCTTGTAGTTTAAAAAGATTTTACATTTTTTTTATATTTCTAACTGCATAAATAAGTAGTTATAATTAACTTCAGTAAATGAAGGCAATTTCAGAAGGAAAAAGGTTGTGAATTTGTTATATATTGGCATGAATCTTCAAACTGTTTTTAATAGCTGCATAAACTGGCCGGGCACAGTGGCTCAAGCGTATAATCCCAGCACTTTGGGAGGCTGAAACGAGAGGATTGCCTGAGCCCCTGGGTTCGAGACCAGCCTGGGCAACATGGTGAGACCTCGTCTCTACAATAAATAAAAACATTAGCGATTTGTGGTAGCATGCCTATAGTTCTGGATACTTGGAAGGCTGAGGCAGAAGGATCGCCTGAGCCCAGCAGGTTGAGGCTGCAGTAGGTTGGGAACATGCCACTGCACTCCAGCCTGGGAGACAGTGAGACTCCAACTCAAAAAAAAAAAAAATAGCTGCATAAACTTACACAAATTATCTTAATTTCTCCATGCTCAAACTTTAGCCTCTCATTCATTGTTTCAAGATTAATTTAGATAAAACATATTGAGTGTCTTTTAAACTGTATGGCACAATATAGACCCAAACACGCCATGATAGGTTAAGTTGTATCCCTCCAAAGTTCATATTTTGAAGTCTTAGCCCCAAGTATTCTCAAAATATGACCACTTTAGAGATAAGGTCTTTACAGAGGTAATTAATTTAAAATGCGGTCGTTAGGGTGAGCCCTAATCCAATATGACTATTGCCCTTATATGACGCAGACGTTTGGACAGACACAGAAAAAAGGATGAAGAAGATATAAGAAGAAAGTGTTCATTAACAAGCCAAGGAGAGAGATCCTTCTCTTACAGTCCTCAGAAAAGATGAACCCTGCTAGTACCTCATCATGAATGTATAGCCTCCAAAACTGTTAAAAATAAATTCATGTTGTTTAAACCAACTATCCTGTGGTCACCTGTGGAAGCCTTAACAAACTAATATATACACTCAAATGAATCACCTTTTCTTTTATCTTACCTGATTATCCACAACTGTATGATCAGTATAAGAATAGTCTGAAGGAATTTTATAACACTTTTTAAGGGTTCTCTTCATTTCCTTTATTTCAGCTTGCCATAAAATTAGTCTTTGAATTCTAGCAGTTGAACCTGAATTTAAAAATCTGAATAAAAATATTCGGAAAACTAATAAATGTATTGATTATAACATGCTCGCTGTTTTTTAAGTTTGAAATTATTTATATAAGTGCCAGGCAAAAAGAATGACAGATAATTCATACTCAAAACCCAATTCCCTGTATTAGAGAATAGTCAACAGCTCTTAATTATCTCAATTCTATGCTTATAGTTTATCACTTAAATATATTTTGAAGATATTCATTGATAAGTAATTAACAGAAAATAGAAAAACATTCTGAGGTCGGCTTGCCACAGACTTTGGCATCAAACTGTCTATGGATCTCAGCCATAGGCTCACCCCTAGTCCTGACGAGCCAGCCCAATTATGAACTCTACCAACTGGTCCATCCAAAATCTCTGCCTGAGTCAACTGGTGAAGAGATTTTCCTGCCAAAGTCATTATGTCAAGACTAGAAGAGGTAAATGCTTCTTCAAATGTACAGACACCAATGTGAGGCTATAAGAATCACAAAGAATCAGAAAAATATAACACCATCAACAGAATAAAATAAAGTTCCAGCATCAGACCTTAAAGAAATGAAAATCAATGAACTGCCTGAACAAAATATTCAAGGTAATGATCCTGAAGCTCAATGAAAACACATATTGAGAACAAAACAAAATTAGAAAAACAATACATGAACAAAGTGAGAGTTTAACAAAGGAATATAAACAGTAGAAAAGAACCAAATAGAAATTCTGGAGCTGAAAAAGATAATGATTGAATTGAAAATTTCAACAGAGATCTTCAGCAGCAGACTCAAGCAGAAAAAAAGAATGAGTAAACCCAAAGACAGGACATTTGAATTATCCAGTAAGGGGAACAATAAAAAAAGAAATAATTTAAAAAGAGGTAAGAAAGCTTATAAGACTTATGGAACACCACTTGATAAATCATTAACTGCTTATGGAAGTTCCATAAGGAGAAAAGAAAGGAAAATGAGCAAAAAGTATATTTAAAGAAATAGTGGCTAACATATTTCCAAATCTAAATAATGAAATAGAAATCCAGATTTGGGAAACCCATAAGCCTCAAATAGATTGACTATAAATGGCTGCACCAATTACACATAATAAAAAAGTTACAATTCAAATAAAATAGAAAATATTGAAAGCAGTAAGAGAAAAGCAAGTTGTTGCATACAATGACAACCCCCCCCAAAAAATTATTATTAGATTTCTCAGCAAAAACCTTGCATGTTAGAAAAAAATAGGAAGGTATGCTAAAATAACAACAACAAAAAAACACCTGCCAACCAAAATTCTACATATGGCAAAACTATTCATTTTTAAAAAGGAGAGATAACTTTCTTAGACAAACAAAAAGTTGAGAAACAGCATCATCACTAGATCTACCTTACAAGAAGTGTTGAAAGTAGTTCTTCAAGTTGTAAAAAAGAAAAAAAGATGCTGGGCCAGGTGCAGAGGCTCACACCAGTTAGGCCAAGTGCAGTGGCTCATACCTGTAATTCCAGCACTTTGGAAGGTCTGGGTGGGAAGGTTGCTTGAGCCCGGGAGTTCGAGACCTGCCTAGGCAACATAACAAAACCTCATTTTTACAAAAAAATCAAAAAATTAGCTGGACATCGTAGTGCACACCTGTAGTCTCAGATACTTAGGCAGCTGAGGCGGGGGATAGTTTCACCCAGGAGTCCGAGGCTGCAGGACGGCACAGTAGTTCCACTGTACGCCAGTCTAAGCCACAGAATGAGACTGTGAAGAAAAGAAAAAATAAAGGATGCTAAAGTGCAACACAAAAGCATATAAAAGTACACTGATAAAGATAACTGGATAGCTGGACAAATGCAGAATGATGAAACACTGTAGTGTTTATATATGATTAAATACCCATTAATCATATATAAAGGGTAGAAGACAAGGTATTGAGAATGAGTATAACTGCAGAAATCTGTTAATGGAAACACAATACTTTTAAAAAGTAAATTTGAATAATGATAACACAAAGAGAAATCTAATAATAAAACATATAGAATTTTACTATGAAATTTAAGTTAAATTAATATCAGCTTAAAATAAACTGCCATAACCATAGGTTTTATGCAACCTTTGCAGTAACAACAAGAAAATACTGTAGTAGATACAAAAAAGGATGAAGAGAAAATAATCAAAATATATCACTAGAAAAACTTCATCAAATCACAAAGTGAGACAGCAAGAGAGGGAGAGAGGAACAAAAGAATTACAAACACCCTGAAAATAATGAACAAAATGAAAATAGTATGTTCTTACTCATCAGTAATTACTTTCAATGTGAATAAATTAAACTTACCAGTCAAGTATATGAGTGACTGAATGGAGGGAAAAAACAAACAAACTATATGCTCTATACAAGAAACACACTCTTTTTTTATTTGTATAAATGTATAAGCACAAGTATAATTTTGTTACATGAGTATATTGCATAGTGGTGAAGTCAGGATTTTTAGTACTCTATCACCTAAATAATATACATTGTATTCATTAAGTAGTTTCTCCTCATCCACTTCCCTCCCATCTCATCACCCTTCAGTTCTTTGAGAAATCTCCACACAATATTCCACAGAGGTTGTACTATATTACACTCCCACCAAACATATATGAGTTTCCTTTTCTCCACATCCAATTAAAAAGTGGGCAGAAGATAAAAATAGCTCTGAAAAACAGACATAAAATGGCCAAAAAGCATACAAAAGTGATGAACATGATGAATCATTGGAGAAATGCTAATTAAAACCACTATGAGGTGTTACCTTACACCAGTCAGAATGTTTATTAGTAATAAGAAACTCATTTTAGACTTAAGGACACACACAGGCCGAAAGTAGAGGGATGTAAAGATAATCATACAAATGATAAACCAAAGAAAGTAAGAGTGGCTACACTTATATGAGACAAAACAGACTTTAAGTAAAAACTAGTCACAAGAGACAAGGAAGGTAATTACATAATGATTAAAAAGATCAATCAACAGGAAGATATAACAATTATGATTATATATGCACTAAACATCAGAGCACCTAACTATATAAAAGAAACATTGACAGACCTGAATGGATAGACAATAATAAGATAAGAGTAGGGGACTCCGATACCCCACTTATTTTCAATAATGGATAGATTACCCAAACAGAAAATGAATAAGAAACAGTAGACTTGAACAGTACAATAGACCAAATGGACAAAACAAATATATAGAGAACACTCCACCTGACAACTGCAGAACATACATTTTTCTCACACACACAGAGAGTAGGTTTGAGAATAGGTCACATACTAGATAACAAAACAAGTCATAACACATTTAAGAAAACTGGAATTATTATAAGTGTCTTCCCAATTACAAAGGAGTGAAACTAGAAATCAAAATGGAAAGCAGAAAAACTCACAAATACTTGTAAACTAAACAGCATACTCTTGAGCAACCATTGTGTCGAAAAAGAAATCAAAAGAATGACTAGAAATACTTCAAAATAAAAAAAATATAAAAACACAACACACTAACACATATGGGATGTGACGCAAACAGTACTAAGAGGGAAGTTTGTAACAATAAATAACTACATCAAAAAAGAAGAAATATCTCAAATATCTTGACTTTACATCTCAGTAAGTTACCCAAAGAACAATGCAAGCCCAAGAGTAGTTAGCAGAAGGAAAGAAATAATGATTAGAGTAGAAACAAATTAAGTAAAGAAGAGAAAAATAGTAGAAAAAAATGAAACTGAATTGTTTTTGAGAAAATAAACAAACTTCACAAATTCTTAACTAGACTAAGTAAGGAAAAAGAAGACTCAAATGACATCAGAAATAAGAGACATTACAACTGATGATATATTTTTAAAAATCATAAGCGATGATTCTGAATAATTATATGCCAACAAATTGAACTACCTGGAAGAAATATATATGTTCCTAGAAACATACGGCCTAACAAGACTAAATAAAAATAAAATTGAAAGCCTG
The DNA here is from genome assembly GCA_963574415.1 of Tarsius wallacei. Taxonomy (NCBI): domain Eukaryota; kingdom Metazoa; phylum Chordata; class Mammalia; order Primates; family Tarsiidae; genus Tarsius; species Tarsius wallacei. The sequence goes on along the minus strand of CAUYQG010286392.1, from coordinate 7,835 downwards.
AAAAGACCAAAAACAAATAAAGACTGAATCAGTCATCAAAAAAAATCTCTCAGTAAAGAAAAGCCCAGACCAGATGGCTTCACAGATGAAGTCTACCAAATATTTAAAAAAGAATTAACACTAATTTTTCTTAAAATCTTCCAAAAAGTAGAAGAGAGAACACTTCCACACTCATTTTATGAGGCCAGCATCACTCTAATTCTAAAGGCACACAAAGATATTATACAAAAAAACTATAAGCCAACATTCCTAATGAATGTGTATTTAAAAAATCCTCAATAAAATATTACCAAATTAAATTCAACATCACAATAAAAGGATCATATACCAAGACCAAGGGACATTCATCCCTGGAAAGCAAGCATGGTTCAACATATGCAAATCATCCAACATAATATATCACATATGAATGAATGATAAAAATTACATAATCATCTCAATAAATACAGAAAAAGCATTTAACAAAATTCAACAGCTTTTTAGAATTTAAAAAACTCTCCAAAAATTAGGTACATAAGAACATAATAAAGGCCATATACACAACACCCACAGCTAACATCATTAGCAATGGTTAAAAAACTGAAAACTTTTCATTAAAGATCTGGAACAAGGTAAGGATGTCCATTTTTACCACTTCTATTCAACATCGTACTTGAAGTTCCTGCCAGAGAAATCCCGCAAGTAAAAGAAAAAAAAATCCAACTCGTTAAGGAAGTAAAATGATATCTGTTTGCAATAACATGATCTTACATGTGGAAAACCCTAGATACCTCACACAACAAAAGCAATCTATTAAAGCTAATAAACAAATTTAGTGAAGTTGCAGGAAACAAAGTCAACATACAAAGTTAACTGTGTTTCTATATACTAGCAATGAACTATTTGAAAATGAAATTATAAAAAGAATAAAACATTTAAGAATAAATTTAAACAAGGAGGTGAAAGATGTGTACACTAAAAACTATAAGGCACATATGAAAGAAATAAAGGCAGACACCATAAATGAGAAAATTTCCTACTCATGGCTTGGAATAATTAATATTGCTAAAATGTTCATACTTCCTCCTTCAAAAAAATCTACAGGTTCAATGCAATTCATATTAAAAAGGAATTTTTTTACAGAAATAGAAAAAAATTTTAAATTCATATGGAAGAACATAAGATCCCAAATAATCATAGAAACTTTGCACAGGAAGAACAAAGTTGAAGGCATTACACTCTCTGGTTTCAAATATATTACAAAGAGTAACAGCAAAGGAGGATGATATTGTCATAAAAACGGATAAACAGACTAATGGAACAAGAGAGAGAGGCCAAAAATAAACTCACAAATATGCAGTCAAGAAAACACAATAAAGAAATGATAGTTTCTTCAATAAATGGTGTTGGAAAAACTGAATATTCACATTCAAAAGAATTAAACTGGACCCTTATACCATATTCTAAAAACAACTTAAAATAGATTAAAGATATAAAAGTAAGACCTAAAACTATAAAACTGCAAGAAGAAAGCTTAGAGGAAAAATATCTTAATACTGGTTTTGGCAACAGTTTCTTGAATATGATGTCAAAAAGCGCAAGCAACAAAAGCAAAAATAGACAATTATGATTGCACAGCAAAAGAAACAATCAATAGAGTGAAGTGACAACCTACAGTTGAGAGAAAATATTTGCAAATCATGTATGTTATAACAGGTTAATATCCCACCCCCCAAAAAAAGCTCAACCAACTCAATAGTAAAAAACAATAACAAATAACCCAATTTAAAAATGGGCTAAGGACCTGAATAGACATTTCTCCAAAGACTCACAAATGACCCATAGGCATATGAAAATGTGCTTGACATCAGCAATCAACAAGAAAACACAAATCAAAACTACAAGGAGATATCACCTCATATCTGTGAGAATGATTATTACAAAATAAATCAAAAGACAACCAGTGCTGAAGAAGATGTGAAGAAAATGAAATCCTTAAGTACTGTTGATGGAATGTAATTTGGTAGAGTGATTACCGAAAACAGCATGGAAGTCCCTAAAAAAATTAAAAATAGAATTATTATAGGATCCAGCAATCCCATTTCTGTATATATATCCAGAGAAATTAAAATTGGGTATCCAAAGAGATATCTGCATTCCCATGTTCACTGAAGCATTGTTCACAGTAGCTAAGAGATAGCACCAAGCTTAATGTTCATTGACAGAAGAATAAAGAAAATGTGGTATACACATACAGTAGAATAGAATCGAGCTTCAAACAAGAAGGAAGTCCTGCCACTTGTAACAATATGGATGAAACCAGAGAACAGTACAGTTCGTGAAATAAGCAGGACACAGAAGAACAAATACTGCATGATCACTTTTATGAGGAATCTGAAATAACTGAAAACTCATAAAAACAGAGTAGGATGATGGTTGCCAGGGACTGGGGAGATGGGTTAATGAAGAGGTATTAGTCAAAGCATACAATGATTCTACTATACATGATAAATAAGTCTCAGAGATCCACTATACACCATAGTACTTATAGTTAATGATATTTCATTTTCTCCTAAAAATTCTAAGATAGAAGATCTTAAATGTTCCTAACAAGTAAAATAATAATAAATAAAGAGGATGTGAGGAAACTTTTGGAGGTAATGAATAGGTTTATAGACTAGATTGTGGTGAGGGTTGCACAGGCATGTACTTATCCGCAAACTCAAGTTGTGTACATTAAAGAGGTGCACCTTTTGGAATGTCAAGCACACGGCAGTAGTTTTTAGAAAGGAAACAGCCTTATGTAGACCTCCCATCGCCCATGTCAACCAAATTTTTATTTATTGTCTATATCTCCAGTGTCATTATATTTGGGACATTCAATTTGATGAAAACATTCCATTTCCTAACAATTGCATAGAAAGTAAAATGCTTTATAGTTGGAGAAGTATAAAAAGTCTTATCTGCAAGACATTTTTTTATAATGCACTATAATCAATGATCTGTAGATGTCAGAATCAGTCTTGACCTAGTCGGGGTATTTCTCAGTCAGTAAGTCCTTGCTCGGGTGGAATGACATATGCAGGACGGTGATCAGCCTTGCTGGACCTTGAAGAGAGGCCTTTATCAGATATTCTGTACTGGAGCAACGGCCCTGAGCCACTGAGGCATGGGTTTCTCAGAGGTGAGCCATCTCACTCTTGTGGCACCCAACCTTACCCTGTATGACTATCCTCATCTCAGAAATAATATTCAAAAGAATCAGAAAAAAATAACGCATTGTGATATAGTTATAGTTACTATTTCTCTCAAGAAAGGGTAAGAACAAATGCTAGAAAAAAATCCCAAGGGATGATATGAATTGTATAACTATTCCCATAATGAATTTTGTTCCCTAGGGCCATTAATACATTAGAATGAAACAAAAATAGCAGAAGTATTTCTTTATGTATTTGTAGAATTTACACTAATATGAAAAAGACATTAGAATACTAAAATCTTATTTCCTAAGTATTATATTAAAAGACAAATATGTTTAATAACTTGTCCTAAACAGCTGTTTGATATTTTAACACCCATCCTTTATAAATGGACATAAACATTCATGCACTCTACCTTTGGCAGATTTACAAACTTCTAATTTTTAAAAGCAAACTTAAAATTTGTACCCTAATTAAAAAAGAAGGAAATGAAGACGACATAAAACATTGTATTATTATAAAAATACTCGAAAATCCTCTCCTGCATTTTTCCCCAAAAGTGGGAATAATTAGCTTGATGTGTTACAAACAGGGAGAAAAGTCACATCAAATTTTAAATTTTAAATATAGCTGAACACTTATAGGCTTAATTAACATTGAATTCCACAATTCAAATAGGAATACTCACGCAGCAACATTTCTCTTTTGAGACTTTATTGCTTTCCATAGTTTCTTGTTCAAATTTTTCTTCTCTTTTTCAGAATCTGGATGATTATGAGAGTTTTGCTTAATTCTCAAATGAGTAAGAAGTCGTGAAGCTGAAATTTCCACTGAGTGAATGTTGTATCTATGTTTTAAAATACGCAAGAATATTGAATAATTGCATATTCATATCACTCCAGACCTGTCTTCATTAATAAAGAAAATTTTGGGCACCAAGAACTTTTGTTTGGGCAGTATCACTCTCTACATTTCATTCATTTTGGTCATTGTAATTTCCAAATCAGTGTGTGTGTGAGCAGAAGACAGCATCAGAATTTGCTAGACAGTTCATTTTTAAATGATACTATGAAACAATGGCTAGGTAAGGGCTCTTTACTGAATTAAAACTGCTCCCTTCACCATTTTAAGATAATCCCTATATTAAAATTCCTGAGTATTTGTACAGAACCAACCTGTACTTTTCTGCTGTTAATACTAGTTAGATCATTTTCATCTTTGAAATGCAGTTTGAGTTAGGAATTTTTTAACTTTTTTTTTTTTTTTTGGAATACTTTAAAGTTTTTTATTTTCTTTTGGAATTTTTAAACTTTTAAATGGAATTTTATTTTGTTGAGATTTCCATGAATACTTTTGTGCTTTATCCAACTTGGCTCAATCATTGTATCTTTACTCAAAATTTTCCTTTTACAAGAAAAAAAATGCAAGTTCTTATATAGACATATGAAAGAACTCACAAAAAATTCTCAAATTTTTTTCTAACTTCAAAACTCATATATACCTATAAGGGTTATGTGTAGGTGGGTGGATGCATACATATACAAAAAGGCATGCATGAATTAAACTAATTTCCAGCCACGGTTATTACCAATCATCTTATATATCTATCATCTATCTGCCTATCTATCATCTGCCTTTCTATAATCTGCCCATCTACCTAGTTTTGCTCTTAATCTCTCTCTCCTGAAACATTTTTGCTTATTTTGTTTAAAATGTAGTGTAATAAGTTAGATCTAGGCTCAGTGTTCTTCCCTCTCCTTGATAGCTAGCATATGCATGCTTTGCTAAGATGGTATACGAAGTTCTCATGAGGAGCTCCTCTTGAGAACTTCTCATGAGAACTTCATTTACCATCTTAGCTCATTGTGTTATCTCGTCTCATAAAACTCTGAAGCATGTAGTGTCTTTGTCATGCATTTATTCAGAATATGTGCTATCTTAAATATCCTTGAGGGACGAACTAGGCTTTACAGTTAATACTCTACTTTTTTTCCCTCCTAAATTCCCAGAAATGACAGTTATATTTTTCTGTCCCTCATGCCACCTATAGAATGCCTTGAACACTGAAGTGTCTAGTAAATGTTTCTGCATTCACTGGTTAAACTCTTGTACCTAACTGCTTTGAGGCCATACATATTGTCTCTCCCACTGATTGTGAATTCCTTAAAAGTGTCTTCCAGAGTCCTTGGCACAGCACCAGAACGCAAAGTAAAATGATCTGAATGTTAACTCATTTCATGCCAAAACTGACTAAATACACTATAAAGGGAATAATCGTCATTTTGAGGTACGATGAAAACATGATTGTTAATTATTTGGTGCCACTGCCAGGCCCTATCTAACTTTTCTTTGAATGCTTTTAAGAAACCGTAATCTTCTCTAAGATATTTATTTCTACTAAAGTTCCTAGAGGTAGCAAACTTTACAAATAATGTACAGAACAGATGCTCAGTGTGTGGTCATGGTATATATGTGTGTGCATGCGTGTGTTAGTGTACTCTCTTTTGGGAAACACATAATACAGTTATATCCTTTTTACCTTATATTACTTTGATGAAATACAAAACTTTTCTAATAACTGATAACTCAAAATATTTCTTCTACTAAACATGTGGTGGCTCTAAACATTTCTACCAAACCATATAATTAGATTTGGAAGTATAATTTTGTAAGAGTCCCAGTCATATTATACCCAACTTAGAACAGTATGATTTTAATATAAATAGATTTAGAATTCCTCAAATTCTAATAATTCAAATCAGAGATTATATCATCTTCTTTAATTATACTTTTCAAGTGTCTTCAAATCCATACAAATTCAAGTATAATACTTTCCACAGAAAATCTTACTTACAAAAAAAATATTGCAGGCAGCCTATCCATTTCTTTAAGTTGTTCCACAAAATAGGGAAACATTCTTCGCTTTTCACATTCTGGGCTGTCAAAAGTTTGAGGTTTAAGGTGCTCCAACAATTGATTCACCTAAATAAGATTGTTATAAATAAACAGTTGATAATAAAATGGGCATTTTTGTAAAGAAAGATAATGCCATCAGCTGTTATTTGAGACTGAAAATCAAATTGGCATTGAATAGTGTATTTATAGCAACAAATATAAAAAGAAAGTGAGGAATTCAATTTATAATCATATACAAAACATGTTTAAATAAGACCAAAATCTCAGGAAACTTGAATGACATATTTCTACAACATTGTAATCAAGTCTATGCAGTACCATGGCATTGAGTTTGTTGAAAAAAATTGTTACAAATTAATATTGGTTATTACCATGATGAATACAGGGTACCATAAGTATGAAAGTAAGACCATAACATTTAATGGTAAAAACTGAGATAACTATATTCATTTATTCACTTTCACTCAACTGATATCCTATACACTGCTACTGGTCTACAATTCCTATTTTTAACAGAATATCTAAAATTTAATAATGAAGAAAAAGAGATGTTTGAAGTTAAAAACTGAGGTGAAAAGAATGTTAATCACCAAATGATAATTATTAAACAAGATATAGTAGACGAGAAGAGGATCATCACATCATGAGGCATATGACAAGCTCCAGGGGAACGAACTACATAGCTCATGCCTGGTGGAGAGGGCTTTGGATAGCACTAACTGGGACCTAGAGGTTTACCACCTTTTAGGAGACAGCAAGTTAAAAGGACTAAGTAAAACAACTTAGTGATCTAGGCTGGCATCTGCATTTCCAAGAGTGTTAAAAGCTAGACAATTTGTCGACTTCATCGAAGACCAGTTGATTGTAGGTGAGCAGCTTTATTTCTGGGTTTTCTATTCTGTCCCATTAATCTACATGTCTATTTTTGTACTGGACCATGCAATGGTGGACCAAAGATTCTCAAATCTGCTGCACATTAAAATTACATAGAATGCTGTTCTAGAATTCCAGTGTTCCTGCCCACTCATGGACTATCAAATCAGAATTTCTAGGGGATAGTTCAAACTTCCCAGGTGAATTTAATAAGCAGGCAGCATTGAAAACCACTATATAATATAATAGCAATTCTTGGCATTACGTAGTTTTCATACTTTCAGATCAGGGTAGTGTGTCCAAATCAATGTGCAATTAAGACTTAAGAAGAAAAAACCGGTTCCTACCCACAGGGAAGTAAGAACAGGAACTAGGAAGGAATTAAAATTCTGTTTTCATTACTCAGGAACATGCTAATCAAGAAGTGATAACATCTCATCTCATCTAGACTGGAGGCTCCAACGGTCAAGATTATTCAATATTATAAATCAAGTCAAAGAACAGAACCTAGATAAAGATAAGTTAAATAACACTTAAAATTTCTCCTATCTATGAGTTTGTTAATAACAAAGTGGGAATTTACATATTCCACTAAGTAAAAAAACCAAAAGTCCTTCCTGTGGAAATATTACAGAAGAAAATCAAGGTAATGACTCAGGAGTATCAGAAATCAGTGAAGCCCTCCTTCCATGAAGAGCAATAGCCCAACTTGAGGTTTATATTTTCTTTTTTTTTTTTGAGTTGGAGTCTCACTCTGTCACCCAGACTGGAGTGCAGTGGCCGCTCCCGGCCACCGCAGCCTCGACCTGCTGGGCTCCGGTGATCCTTCCGTCTCAGCCTTCCAAGTAGCTGGAACTACAGGTGTGC
>CAUYQG010286384.1:0-14730 GCA_963574415.1 Tarsius wallacei | reverse complement strand
TCTTGTTTCTCTTGATTCTTGTTCATTTTTACCTTCCAGTCTTTGATTTTCATAGCTGTCATCTGTGGCAAATCACTTTGGGAGGATTCCATTGTTTGTGCTCAAATGACTATTTTGGGGGTACTGTCTCTTTAGGCCTCTGGGGGTTACCTGTGTTTTTCTCTTGCTTTTTTCTCATTTATGACGGTGCTCATTACTATCTTTATAATTCTGTCACTCAGTGAGACAGGGAGAATTCACTTTTGCTGCTTGCTCTACCCTGTGGTTGGATACAGTAATTGCAAGTTCTCTCTGCTAAACTAGTTAAATCAGTTTTCAGCCCAAGCAGACATTCTTATTCTATCCCAGCCTGAAACAGGTTCAGGGGTGGGATGTTGGGAGCGGATGTGATGTGGGGAGCAGATGAGCACTGCCACTGTAGGAGGTCTTGAGTCCCCAAGGCTAGTAGGCAACAGTCTTGCCTGGAAGCTCTGCATTCTAGCCAAAGGCTAGAGTGAGGTGAGGGATGCAGCCTGCTACATAAAACAGTGTCTCAGATGCCCACACATCCAGGTACACATAGTACAGATAGAGTCTTAGCTATAATAAAGCACTAGGTACAAGAAGATAACCACAGAACAGTTCGCCTTCTAGGTTGCAACATAATTCCTCTGTGGTTTCTTCACAGACCTTGAATCCCTTCCAATTTCCCTTGTGCTTGATTATAAAATAAATATGCTGAGCTAGTTCAGGGCCACTTCTCCTCCATCAAAGGAAAGTGTCCCACCTGGCCCCAGCTTTTCTCTATGACTTCGTTTCTGTGTCTTTCTTAATCTCTCGCTGCTCTCTCTTGGGACTCCTTGAGACAGCCACATGGGCCGTGGCAATCTGGTGCCCGAACAGGGACCCGAACATGAGAGAACTCCTAATCACAGGTGAAGAGATGCTCTGAGAGAGGTGCGCACCTAAAAATAAGGGAAGGTAAAGAGTGGATTCAGTTTCAGCTGGGTGTAAAACATGGGTAATTGTGGCTCCCAAGAGAGGAGTCTGTATGTTCAAGTGTTAAAATCTATGCTTTGGGCAAGAGGCTGCCCAGTTAAAGGTTCTCAGTTAGAGGAATATTTAAGCTTTGTGCAGGAAACAAGCCCTTGGTTCCCTGCTCAAGGGACAGTTAATTTGGATACTTGGAACAAGGTTGGTAAACAGCATAGGAGGCCAAGTTCCCCTCAAGCCTTGTTCATTGCCATGCTAACCATTGTTCCTTGTCAGGTTGGTGGGACAAGGGGAAATCCTTACTGAACTTATTTCCCAGACCCTCCCATTCTCCAACCCACTGCTTGGGCTGGTGGGTAGGTCCCTGTCTTTGCCAACAGTCCCCTTTCTAACTCTAAATGCAAATGGTACATTGATGGTAGCAGTTTTGTTATTAATGGAGAAAGAAAGGCTGGATATTCCATGACAACCACTACCAAAGTAATTAAAAATGCACCTTTGCCTCCTGGCACCTCATCACAAAAGGCTGAACTTATTGTTTTGGTTAAAGCTCTATGGTTAGGAAAAATAGAAAGAAAGTTGTTGGTATAAGGTATGTTTTTGGTAAGAAAGGATAAAGGAAAGAGACATAATTTTACATAGGGAAGATTCTTGTGTGATACATTTTTGTACTATAATAGAATGACTGGTTATTTAAAGGAAATAAAGTATAGAACAAAAATAGAAGGTTCAAGCATGTCGAAAAATGGTGTGAGTATGTCAGACATGGTATGTGAAAGTTTGTGAACAGAAATGTACAAAAGGAATTCTGTAAACACTCAAGACTATAAAAAGCTTCTATAAATTTACAATTAATATCAAGTACACTAATGCTAAGCCAAAATGCTACTCAAAGACCAAAACATAAGCTCCTTAATTAACAATCTCCAAAAGAATTTTCTCCTCTGAACAACAGAGGGGGGGAAGAAAGAGACAAAATTCAATTAGCTCTCCCCCACTGTCTTTGTTACAAAGAAAGTGTTTCCTTGTTAAAGTACAACTATAGATAATTTGCAAAGGAATATTTCAACTACATTGATAAATTAGAGGCTTTACTTTCACTTTTCCAACATTGTTTTTGGGGAAATAGCCTTTTTCGTCATTATTTGCATAATAATTTTTGCCTGTGTTCGCGCTCAATGTTTTATTAAAACCAAATAGTATTCAGTTAAGGTCCTGCCTTTTCCTGTTCATGTCCTTGGAAATAGGTAGGGACATCTCTACAGCCCATCTTAGCAGGAAGTAGTTACAGAAGATTGATCTTCACCCTGTTTCCCAGAATCATAAGAATATTTCCAAGGGCAAGAGTGGGGAAAGAAAGGACATACAGAAAGAGAGAAATGCAGTTTTTTAATCTTGTTCCTAAACCTTAATACAATGTTGAGAAAGTAGAAGCTATGTTTTGGAGAAATGCATACTTTAAAAAAGGATTAACTTTGCCAAATTTGTCTTTTCAGAAACAGATTTCCTGGTGCCAGGTATCAGAGGTATCTCATAGCAGTGATCAAATTTGCCTAGAGTAAAGGGAATTTATAAGACCTAAGACATCATGCATTGGGACATAGTTAAAAAACACCTTCAAGGCATTTGGAGTCACAATAACATCGGCATAGACCTGCTCAAGCTCCACCACAATATTCTGGACATCCAGAATAGTAAAGAATCTTATCTTACAACCTGCCCAAATAGCACAGAATCTTCTTAATGATCTCAAGGGATTCAATCCCTTTAATATGTTAAAACATTCTGCCTGGTATATTCTGATTTTTTTCATATTTGCTCTAATCCTCCTTTGTTTTTGCCAAATGGATGCAGAATCCTCCAATGCCAATTCAGAGCTACTACAGTAGCTGTCCATCGCTTGCATTTAGAAAATAAAAAAAGGGGGAGATGTTGGGAGTGGATGTGATGTGGGGAGGAGATGAACACTGCCACTGTAGCAGCCTTGAGTACCTCAGGTTCGTAGGCAACGGTCTCGCCTGGAAGCTCTGCATTCTAGCCAAAGGCTAGAGTGAGGTGAGGGATGCAGCCTGCTACATAAAACAGTGTCTCAGATGCCCACACATCCAGGTACACATAGTGCAGATAAAGTCTTAGCTACAATAAAGCCCTAGATAAAAGAAGATAACCATAGAACAGTTCGCCTTCTAGGTTGCTACATAATTCCACTGTGGCTCCTTCACAGACCTTGAATCCCTTCCAACTTCCCTTGTGCTTGATTATAAAATAAACATGCTGAGCTAGTTCAGGGCCACTTCTCCCCCATCAAAGGAAAGTGTCCCACCCAGCCCCAGCTTTTCTCTATGACTTCGTGTCTGTGTCTTTCTTAATCTCTCACCGCTCTCTCTCGAGACCCCTCGAGACAGCCCTGCGGGCCGTGGCAATGGAACAGCCAGAATTCCACACCTGCCATTGTTTTCTGATGTCTCTGTGTTCAAAGATTCTCCTGCTAGGCGCAGGGTGTATCAGCAGCTGGGTCTCTACTCTCTGCCCTGCTTGGTTCATGTGGCACCATTCTGCTTCTCCACTGCCTGCCTGCATCAGGTGTGCCAGTCAAATTCACTCTGCACGAAGCTCTCTTTCTTCCTTGGGAAGAGGTTGCCAAGGCAACAGCAACAACTGGGCAGGTCTGCTCCCTGTTTCACTTGGGCTCCAGTTACCCCCTGTTGTGTCCCAACCAAAGCTACTCCTGCTTGGGACTGGTGGCACCTGTACTAGTGGGAGGTGGTGAATTGACTCAATACATTTTAGATTGTTTGCCTCTCTCTTTCCTCACTCTTTCAGAGCCTGGAACAGAGTGGGGGTGGGGGGCACCGGGGCACCTGGAGTCCTGAGCCTGCCATTGCTTTCTGATCTCTGTGTGTACAAAGAGTTTCCATTAGTGCATGGTTCATGGTGTATTGGCAGCTAGGTCCATATTCTCTGTCCTGCTCAGCATGATAGGCATTGGTTTGCTTCTCCACTAACTGCTGACGGTGGACATGCCAGCCATATTTACTCTGCAGGGGGCTCTCTTCCTGCTTGGGAAGAGCCTGCCAAGGCAGCAGCAACCACTGGGCAGGTCTGTTCCCCATTTCTCTTGGGGTCTAGTTTCCCCCTGCTATTTCCCCACTAAACTCCTGACGGCTTGTGTGTGAGTGGGAGGGGTGAGCTGGCAAAACATCTTTAAACTACTCACACTCACCCTTATCCTTCCCAGAGAAGAGCCTCTGTCACTGTCTAAGTATGAAACAAGGTGGATGGTGGGGAGCTCATAGTCTCATGTCTACCATGTCTCATGTCTGTGAACTCAGAGAGACCTCCACTGGGTGCTGGGTGTAAAACCCATCAATAAGTGGTCAGGGCAACTCAGTCAGTTGGTGACTGGGTCCCCATTCTCCATCTTGCTAGGCAAGCAAGAGAGGCACTGGTCTGCTGCTTCATGGTGGCCATCTTGGAGCTCATCTTAAAATGTAGGTTTATTTTTGAGACCAAATTTTATCTACTCATTCTTCTTTGATAAATATTGGTTATTTGTAGGTTTTGACTATTATGAACATGGCTGCTATAACTGTACACATTTTTTAGACTGATAATGTATTTTCATTGCTCTTGGGTAATACACAAAGAAATAGAATTGTTTGGTTTCAGGATACATATATATTTAACCTCATAGAAAATTACTAGCTGTCCTGATTCTTTGGATAATTTTATATCTCAACCAGTAATGTATGAGAGTTTGTGTTTTTCCATATCATCACCATTTGAGTATTATCTTTTGTATTCTTTGATTTTAGCTATTCTGGTACATGTTTTGTGGTATGTCAATGTGATTTTAATTTCCATTTTCTTAGGGAATAATGTTGTTAAGAATATTTGTATGTGTTTATTGACTATTTGTGTCTTTTCTTATGTGAAATGTCTATTCAAGTCGTTGCTTACATTATATTATGCTGTATGTATTTTTATTATTAATTTGTAGGAGTTTTATATATTCTGGATAAGACTGATATTTGAGTAGGGACTGTCGGATATAATTTTATATTAAACACTTTTTGTGATGCAGTAAACTAATTCAAGCTGAACATATGAGGATATAACACTAATTAGCTATGTTCAAAATATAAACTGGAGAGCTAATGTCCTGCAAACACACCAGGTGAAATTTTAATTCTTTCAATAAGAGTAAATTCAGTGAAATGTTGTTGTTGTTGTTTTCTCCAGATTAGTGTTACACTTATAATAATAATACTTCTAATTCTCAACAAGATTCTAGCAAACCGGATCCAACAACACATCTCAAAAATTATCCACCACAACCAAGTAGACTTCATTCCCTCCACAGGATACAGGGCTGGTTCAACATTCACAAGATCATAAACATAATTAAATACATCAACAGATATAAAAACAAAAACCACATGATCATATCATTAGACAAGAAAAAGCTTTTGATAAAATCCAACACCCCTTCTTGATAAAAACCCTTGAACATCTAGGCATAGATGGAGTACACATCAAAATAGTAAGAGCCATGTATGAGAAACCCACAACCAGCATACTGCTAAACAGACAGAACTTGGAACCATTCCCCCTGAAAACCAGTGCAAGACAGGGATGTCCACTCTCACCCCTCTTTTTCAACATAGTTTTATAAGTCCTAGCTAGAGCAATCAGGCAAGAGAAGGAGATAGGGGTATCTAAATAGGAAAGGAGGAAGTCAAGTTATCCCTCTTTGCAGACGACATGATTCTATGTCTCAAAAATTAAAGAGAATCTGTCAAAAAACCTCCTTGCACTGATAAAGGACTTTGGCAAAGTCTCAGGGTATAAAATAAATGTGCAAAAAAGGCAGTCACATTTCTATACACCAACAATAAACAAACAGAAACCCAAATAAAAGGCACAATCCCATTCACAATAGTTACACACACACAGACACACAAAAATACCTTGGCATCATACTAATCAGAGACTTGAAAGGCCTTTACAATGAAAATTACAAAATACTGCTCAAAGAAATAAAAGATGACACAATCAAATGGAAAAATATTCCGTGCTCATGGATTAGAAGAATGAATATTTTTTAAGATGTCCATCCTACATCCTACCCAAGACAATCTACAGATTTAATGCAATACTATTAAATTACCAGCAGCAGTCTTCTCAGACCTAGAAATGACAATAGAGGAATGCATATGGAAACACAAACAACCACAAATAGCCAAAATAATCCTTAGCAAACAAACAAACAAAAAAAATAAAGCAGGAGGTATCACAATCCCAGACTTTAAGCTTTATTATAAACTGCAATAATCAAAACAGCCTGGTATTGGTACAAGAACAGGCATATAGACCAATGGAACAGAATACATATTCCAGAAGCAAAACCTCAATATCTCAACCAACTCATCTTCGACAAAGCCTTCACCACCAACCACTGGGGAGAGGAGTACCTATTCAGTAAATAGTGCTGGGAAAGCTGGCTGACTACATGCAGATGATTAAAACAAGACCCCTACCTATCACCATTCAAAGACCTAAACGTAAAAACCTCAAACTATAAGAACCATATAAAACGCAGGAGATGCCCTTATGGAAATTGGAACTGGCAACCAACTCCTGATCAAAACTCCAAGTACCCAAGCTATGAGAGATAAGGCAGAGAAGTGGGACCTCATCAAACTCACAAGCTTCTGCAAAGCCAAAGAAACCGTCAAGAGAGCAAGAAGAGAGCCCACAGATGGGAAAAAATATTTGCCAACTCTATGTCTGACGAAGTCCTAACATCTAGGATCTACAAGGAACTCAAACATGGTGAAAAAAGCAAACAAACAAACAGCCCCATTACAAAGTGTGCAAAAGATATGAATAGACTCTTCTCAAAAGAAGACACACGAGCAGCCAACAAATACATGAAAAAATATTCAGCCTCACTAGTCATCAAAGAAATGCAAATTAAAATCACACTGAGATACCACCTAACTCCAGTCAGGATGGCAATCATCAATAACTCAAACAAAAACAAAAACAAAAAAAACAGATGCTGGAGAGGTGGGGAAAAGAGAACACTTCTACACTGTTGGTGGGAGTATAAACTAATACAACCTCTGTGGGAAACAGTTTGGCAATTCCTAAAAGATCTAAAAATTGCCCTTCCATAACACCCCACAATCCCCCTACTGGGTATATACCTGGAGGAACTCAAATCCCTCTATGAAAAAGATATCTGCACATGTATGTTTATCATAGCATTATTCACAATAGGAAAAACACGAAACCAACTGTGCTGCTCATCAAAAAAGGACTGGATTACAAAAATGTGGTACGTATACACAATGGAATATTATTCAGCCATAAAAGACAAAATTATGAACTTCACAGCAAATTAGATGGACTTAGAATCTATAATACTGAGTGATCTATCACAGAAACAAAGTACTGAGTATCACATGTTCTCACTCATAAGTGGACCTTGAAAAATTATCGTAATACTATAAGAAAAGGATTGGCAGTAGTAGGAAACTGCTGGAGGGGTGGGTGGGGGAGCGGGATTTGGAGTAGTGGGAATCTGCTGGGGAAGGAGCGGGCACACCTCATCAACAAGGATACCTGCACAATGGACATTTGTATATATGACCCTGAAGTGTATTCCACATATTTAAAATAAAAATTAAAGAAAAAAAGAATGATACTTCTGTCCAGGTGAGCAGGAAAGCAGTTTTCTTCAAAACTGATTAGTGGCCTTTGTCTACTAAGTTCTTCAATATCATTTTACTGCCTTTAGCCTCAAAACAGTCTTTCCCACTTGTTAACCAAAATGTAATCCCATTTCTTTTTATACTTGTTTCATAACTTATTTTCTCCTAAGATATTTCATAAGTGGCTTTATAATGACAATATGCAATAGGCAGTAACATGACCATTTTATGAACTCAGCATGAGATTGTTAGAAAATCATTTTTAAAGTAAATTTATTGCAATTAGAGATAACCCTGGAAAATACACTGTTAAGGAAAATGAAATTCCACTGGATACAGAAAATTTGCTTTATCAATATACTTATCAAGAGGCCTCATCTTCCCAGGGTGGAACACAAACCTAAATTGCCTAATGTACTTTTTAAAAATCTAATAAATACATTTGAAAACCATGTTATTTATTCCAGGTAATAGCATTTTAAATTGCCACAGCTTTCTCCTTCCTCTTTCTCAAGTACAGTACTAGTTTATAGATGAAAAAGAGTATTCTTTTTGAAGGAAAAAATAGCCACTGGCAAAGAGATTGAACTAGCTTAAAAGAAGATTTAAAAAATTGGAAAAGACATTATTACAAAATCCATTATAAATATCCAGAACAATCTGTTTTGATAGAAAGAAAATATTTATAAAGATAAAAGATTTCTAATTAAATATAGGCAGGTTGGAATACTTGAATTTTTCTCTTAATGTACAGAGATTGAGCAGACAAATACTCAAGAAACATTTCCATTTCTGTCTTTGGCACATGAAGAGTAAAGTGAAGTCTCTTTCTTCCTCAGAACCTTCCCTTGCCTTCTGCCTTCTTCCCAATTCTCCTCATCTTTACTTGCTGATAGCCTTCTGTCTATCTGTATTGGAGATGAGGGTAACTGAGGAGCAGCCATGTATCTAATAGGGTTGGAATCACTAATTTCACTAAAAATATGTAAAGTGTTAAATACTGAATTAACTTCCTGAGGAAATGATTAGTAAAGGCACTGAAGAATATATTGGCAATGATCAGAAATCAGGTGCTTTTCTATAAACTTCTAGGGCAGGTAGACACCATGAGTTACTGAATTCAGACTTTTTTGGCATAATATCTATCTCAGGACTGCAAAGAAGAAAATGTTCTTTCTGTGTTCTATAGAAAACCATATACCTTAGGTCCCATCACATATGTTGGAAGAAGACCATTTAGCAGAACCTAATATTAATGGATCACTGTTGCCAGAATCATATAAATAAACATATTCTCTGGCTGTAAAATCCCATCATCATGCATGAACAATTTATTCAACATTAGAGCTTCATGTGCTATCATTACAATGTAGTCTGGGATATAGCTTTTCAAAGAGGAGTGAAACTTTTCTTTTGCAAATATATATATATATTTGCTACTCAGTTTTCAAGATTTCTTTATACAGTCATTTTTCAACTTATAAAAATATAATATTAAATGTATTCAACCTGTATCAAAAATATTTATTTTAAAAGCTCTTGTTCATCAAGTGTTTTCCTTCTATTTGTATAGATTAATTGGTAATTTAACATTCTATGTCTGAATGAGTAAAGACTAGGCATGATCTGGTTATGTAAAATCTAGAAAGATCATGAATAATTTAGTTACCACGATAGAGACATTAGACTACATCTAGTGGATTAAAGAGATGAGCTTTTACCCTGGTGAAGGAGCTAGAGACATATGCAAATATAACATTGATGCCAGTTATTGATACAATTCAGAAAACTAGTGTTCTGGATGGTTGGAGTAAGTAGGGGATTACATGTAAACATAATTATAGCCTGCTGTGTTAAAGAAGTAAAAACCATTTCTTATAAGATAAAGTATTTAAAGGCATAAATAACTTCAGTAGTTAACTTTAATTCAGATCTTTTATTTTACAAAAGTAAAAATCATAAACCATATGCACTATCATTTACCATTTGAGAGCCTTGTAGAAATAATTACATTTTCCAAAAGCTAGGAATTAGAAATTTGGAAAAAATTAATAACAATAAGTTAAGTATTGAGAATGCCCAGAAAAGGTCAATGTAATTTGAAAGGTTAGCAAATACTGGAAAGTTCCTTAACAGGAAATGGTTGCAGCTAATTTTATATTACTCTATTCTCCATTTGTGTTGCTAGACTATAATTTTAACCACTGTGTTTAATCCTGTTCAAATAAAAGTTTTAGGTATGAAGGTGAGTTTCATGATTCCATGCAACCTGAATAATTTTACCTAGTAGAATTTCAAAGTCTGACAGAAGTCCAGATTTTATTAAGGAAAAGAAATTGTTTATGGCATCATGAAGACACTAATTGCAAAGTACTCATAAGTTACAAGAGCAATATACATGCTTTATAGAAATAATCTGCAGTGATTCAATCAGCCAGTTATCTTGAAGTAACTCATAAACATTACCAGTTCAAACATTAATTCAGAAATGTCTATGGTAGAAGGTACATTAGATTATTAGGGCAAGACATATTTCACCAGAAAACAGATAAAGTAATAAAATTGAGGAGGAAGAAAAACAGGAAAAGGAGGAGTGATTTAGCAATTAATAAGTAGTCATAGTTTTCACATATAAAATGTTAAATCGTTGGTATCTGCAATTATTTTTAATCAAAAGGAAGTAATACATTATCCCATGATCTTTCAGACCAAAGTAGTATTTAGGGTCTTGGTCCAGTATAAACAACTGAACCATAACAAGTATTTCACCCCTCTCTCTCTCTTTCAATCTCTCAAAAAAACTGACAAACTAAAAATGTTAGTAAATCAACTTAAGGTTTTTCTAGCCATCACAATAATTAAGGACTAGTTAACTAATCACAAATTATTCACCAAATAGTCTCTTTAGAATGTGTTTAAATTGATTACTTGATGATCTTCACTGAACATTCTGTGGAAATACTTTCTCATGTTATGGTACATTCCCTCCCATCTTGTTCATTTTCCTTCTCTTACTATGTATTTGAACACTGGAGTGCCCTTGATCTTCCGAGTTTGACGACCCTGTTTTAATTTAGTTTGGCACTACAGGATTTTCCTTCATAATTGTCTTTCCTATATTGGGGAACCACAAAGATATAACTTTTTTCTTATGCTTCTAGGGCCAGAGAGATAATACAACTGATTAAAACAAATACTAGAAATCCTAAGAAAACTAAACAAGATATAATACACATTTTTTCTTACTAAGTTTTTTATGATGACCCTATGCATCAGTGTTAATTAAGTGACATATTTAGCAGCACCAGATTTTGCTCAGTAGTGTTATAGGTGCTTTTTTTTCACACTAAGTTAAGCAAAAAGCATATGGAGATCAATCATTGTTATCCATATGTACAATTGACCAGGGACTGAAATATTACACTGAAGCAGGCAATTTACAAGTCTCAAAGAAATATACAAACATTATTACATTCAGTTTATTACTCCCTTGTAAAAAAATTGCTAACTAGTAATTTTAACACAAGCTGCAACTGATATGACTAACTGAAATCCAATAAAAAGAAGGTATCTGCTAAAATCTCATAAAAGTAGAAAAATTAGATATTATCACTTGATCAGAAAAAAGAAGTCAAATGACATGCTCCACTAGGAGGTATAAAAACCTGTGAGTCAATAATATTAACTTTTATTTTTGAAATCTTCAGCTATGTGTGTATCATTTATATATCATTCCATAGACATTATAATCTGCTAGGTTACTGTTTCTTGATATGCCCCTCACTTTCTTTCTTACCTTCATATGTATCAGATCACCATAAATACCTATTATATGATCTAACCTGTCATAATGCTCCCATCCTCTAAAAATAATTTCAGATACTAGCTCTTAAGGCTTCTGATCCTTTGTATCTGGTAAAAATGGGCATAAATATGTTGGCACTTTTTCCATTGAGAGGTGGTTTCTATGTGTTCTCTCCTTTATTTTCTCTGGGCTCTATGACTACTTTGGTTAATATAAAATAATAGAAGTGACACTGTGTCAGGTTCCAGACCGAGGTCTTCAGTGTTCAATAGCTTCTACTCTGAGACTCAGATTATGATTCTGGGTGAGCCTACGCCATGAAAGAAGTCTGACTACTTAAGACTACTGTGCTATAAGGAAATCGAAGTTTCCCACTTGAAGAAGCTATGTGAGGGCAGTTAGATACTTGGCCAGTCCTTGTTATTGTGGCCATTCCATTCCACGTACAAGATACATTACTGAAGAAGCCATATGAGACATTATAACCCTGAAAGATACAACAGATAAATTTTTAAAAATCAGCCAATAGCCATAGTCAAGATCACAGGTATATGTAACCACTTGAGTAATCCCAGCCACATTTAGCTGTGTGAGGAACCTTTAGCTATTTAAGCCACTCTAGTTAAGGCTTCCGTTATTGTTCAGTAATCATGAGCATACCTGAATGTTACTTGCTTTATGCATCGAAGTTTGAGTGGGTTGTTATGCAGCAATTTTTAACTGGAGCATCCCACTAATTGGATGTTATCTACCTTGCTTTTGAGAACTAATAGTAAGCACTGTATGTATTAATTAATGAAATGTGTCATATTCTGCCTGTATTACATGTATATATGTATATATTTGTCTTAAGGTAACTAATTTTGTTTAAACTTCTTAGGAAAACAGTTGTATTTGTACAAGTAACTAGCTTTATATAGCTTACACAAAGGAATTGTTCAAGAAATGTCTACTGAAATAAATGATCTAGCTCTTAATTTTCAAAATACTTTCCCACAGATTTATGGGTTCAGTAGATATAAAATCTATACTATTATAGAATCTAGATTTAAAGTCAAATAATTCATATCATTAAGTGGAAGCTGCAGCTAAAATGAGAGGTTAATCACCATGTATCTCTCCAAGCTACACTCCCGGGCGGGGGCGGGAGGGAGTTAATCTTTGCAGAGGAATTTAATTTTAGCTTGAAGCATTATTTCCAGTAAATATTACTGGATAGGCAAAACTAAAATGGAATGCTATGATATAAATTTCAAGGCATGTGAAATAAAAATATGAGAAGTCAGGGAATCCAGACTTTAGCCTAAACGAACAACATGCAAATAACTGTTTCTTCAGGTTGGCATGTGATGTGTTAACATGCAATTAATCAAAGTTCTGAAATAACAGGCAAAATTGCTTGCTTCAGAGAACATTGATATATTCTGTTGAAATTGGTGACATTCAAAGTAGCAAATTCAAAAACAATTACAATATGCCTTTAAGTAATTATAAAAATACATTTTATGATAATGGATCTCAGGCAGAAAGTCCATTTATTGGATGATCAAAGTCACGGAAACCAATTTTCCACCTCCCAAATAAAACATCTTATATCACAAAAAATATCCGTTTGAATAACTGAAATAACAATTACTGAGTAGTACATGCAGAATAATGTTAAAGTTTAATTTATTAGAAATGCATTAGATTTCTGGGAAACACTGAAAAGTGGTTTAGGACTTCTCAGAATACCAAGAGAGTTTATTTAAAATATATGAAAATTTAATAAAGTGATTGAATATAAAATAAATGTACACAATTTTTTGCTCTATAACATCAATCTCCACTTAGAGAGCAAATTCATACATGCAACAAATATTTATTGAGTATTATAGGGACTGTGAAGATTATAAAATAATACTCTGTGCAAAGTGAAAAATATAGGCAACCTAAAATGAATGGAGTAAGAAATGTAAAGTCTTCTTAAGAAGAAAATTTTAAAAAACACAAAAAATAAGTAAATTAATTAATTTAATTAAATTAAAAATAAAATGCTGGATGAAAAAATGCTGACTTTTTTTATAGGAAGAGTACTATTGTAAAAATGTGCTAAGCAAAATAGTGTCCTTTCATTTTGTCCATATTTCAATCCCTGAAATCTATGAATATATTACCTTACATGGCAAAAGAAAATAAAAACTGTGAATATAATTAGGATTGTTGATCAGCTGACCTTCAAAGAGGGAGATTATACTAGGCTATCTTGGTAGACCAGTGTAAGCACATGAGTTCTTAAAATTGTCAAAGAAAGGCAGAAGTGTGGGTCATGTAAATACAGGTCATGTACAGGCAGAAGGACTCAACCAGCTAATGATGGCTTTGAAAATTGGAGGAAGAGGTTCACAAACCAAGGAATGAGGCAGCCTCTAGATCTGGGAATGGCCCCCTTACCATGCAACTTGCAAGAAAATGGAAACCTCATTCCAAAAACCACAAGGGACTGAATTCTGCCAACAACCCAAGTGAGCAAGAAATTTAATTCTCTCCTAGAGTATTCAGAAAGGAATACACAACAGTTGGAATCTTGATTTATAGCCCAATGAGACCTGCTTCTGATTTCTGACCTTTATAGAACTGTAAGATAGTAAATTTGTGTTTAAAACTGCTAAATTTGTGGTAATTGACACCAACATAAGAAAATTAACACAAAATATATGACTTTCTTCCAAAATAATTTACAGCATTGAAGCTATTATAATCAAAATTCCAGAAGGTTGTTTTAAAATTTTACATAATCCTAAAATTGACCTAGAATGATATATGAGAAAGAATAGTCAAAACACTTTTGAAAAATAAAAAAAATATAAAGCAGAGATGCACTAAAATCTTTTAAAATATATGAAAAGAGGATTTCCGCCAAGATGGCGACTGGGCAGCATGGTCTGTGAGACCTCTGCAGAAGAGGACACAGAAACACTCGGACTTTCTCACTGGGAGCCTGCTCCCCACACGGAACTCGGCCACTGACACCACAGAGACATCGCAGCAGACCGGCAGTGGAAGAGGCTGCTCGCCGCCACCACTGATCGTCACAGCGGGTCGGCGGCTCGCCGCCGCCCTGAGCTGCTCGCCCGCTGCCCTGAGCGGCTCGCCCCCCCTCCCCCTGGCGGCCACCGCCACCGCAGCTCTGCTTTATATTTTTTTTATTTTTCAAAAGTGTTTTGACTATTCTTTCTCATATATCATTCTAGG
>CAUYQG010286382.1:0-20927 GCA_963574415.1 Tarsius wallacei | reverse complement strand
CCGCCTCAACCTTCCAAGTAGCTGGAACTACCGGCGCGCGCTACCACACCCGGCTAATTTTTTTATTTATTGTAGAGATGAGGTCTCATCAAGTTGCCCAGGTGGGTCTCGAACCCGCGGGCTCAGGCAATCCACTCACCTAGGTCTCCCAAAGCGCTGGGATTACAGGCTGAGCCATCAAGCTGGGAACTCAACTCAATCGCAGGAGAACAAAACCTGATTTAAAAAAAAAAATGCAAGTGACTAAAAGGTATGTGGGAAAATGCTCAACAACACTAATCATTAGACAAAATGCAGCTTAAAACCACATATCATCCCATACCTGTTAGAATGTCTATTACCAAATAGATGAACAGTAGCAAGTGTTGGTAAGGATGTAGAGAAAAGGGCACCTTTGTACTCTGTTGATGGGTATGTAAATTAGTACAACGATTATAAAAAATGATATAAAATTTTCTAAAAAAATTAAAAATAGAACTACCACATGATCCAGCAATTCCACTTCTGAGTATATACGCAAAGGAAGAGATACCTGCACTTTGATGCTTAATGCAGCATCATTCAAAATAACCAAGATGTGAAATCAACCTGTGTCCATCAGTAGATGAATAAATAAAATATGCCATATGCACATAATTGAATACTATTCACCTTTTAAAGAAGAAGGGAATTCTGTTATTAGCAACAGCATATATGGAACTAGAGGACATTATGTTAACTGAAGGAAGCCAGACACAGAAAGATGACATTTGTATGTAGAATCTAAAAAAGTTGAACTCATAGAAGCAGATAATAGGATGGGGATACCAGAAGCTGAAGGGTAGAAGGATTGGGCAGACATTAGTCAAAGGATAAAACATTTTTGTTAGATAGGAGAAATAATATCAATATAATTTAATAATATAATAATATAAAATAATACACCATGTTGATTTTATTTAATTACAATGTTTTGTAAACTTAATTGCTAAGAGAGCAGATGTTAAGTATTTTAACCACACCAAATGTTGTGTTTTCATCGCATCAAAAAAAAAAACTTTGTGAGGTAATGCATATGTTAATCAGCTTGATTTAGTCATTCCACAATGTATACTCACAACAAAGCATCATGTTGCACATATGTACCTATATGTGTGTGTGTGTGTGTGTGTGTGTGCTTTAAACAACTTCAAAGGGAACATTTGTGAGACTGTATAACGAGAGAGACACCAAAGTAACATTATTATTGTCTCAGAGCCAAACACATAAATGTTGCTTCTTTATAATTTTCACATTTGGAGGTGACAGACTAACAGATGGAGGGAATGGATGATATGTTCCTGACACAAACTACAGAACTGGCACAGAGGCAAAATGAGAGACTTTCTGGACATCTGCTGGAAGTCTTGGTTGGCTAAAATCAGAGTATCCCACAAGTTCTGGACTTGCCTTGCTGATGACTTCATCTCCCAGGAGACAGAAAGAACAAATACAGAAACTGTGAGTCTAATTTTGACCCTCTGTTCAAAATAATTGTTGTGACAGAAGAGATGGGAAGCCTTGAGGAGAAAGGTAATAACGTCATTATGGAAGTCAGAGTAGCCATGAGGGGAAGGCATATAATTTAGATATTGAGAAGGCCAACCTCATAAAAGCCAAGGGAAAGATAGGCTCACTTCCATGAATGAGAGTTGTGAGTATATTAATTTTCTATTGCTGCTATAAGAAAATTATATTGCTCAATTATATCTCATGGTTTTGTGTGTAAGAAGTCTGGACATAGTATGGCTGGCTGAGTTCTCTGCTCAGGACCCCACAAGACCAAAATTAATGTTTTTCCTTAGTTGAGAATGCTATTTGGATCTCATTTTGGTTGTTGCCCAAATTCATCTCCCTAAGGTTGTAAGACTAAGGTTCCCATTTCCTTGCTGGCTGTCGGCCAGGGGAGACCATTCCTCCTAGAGGTTTCCGGTGTTGCTCATCAGGCTTTCCACGTGGCCCCCTTCAGTAACAGAAGATTGAGTCCCTCCATAGTTTGAAATCTTTCTGACTTCTTTTTCTGCTTTGTCTCCATCTCGGGGAAAATGCTCTACTTTTAACTGCTCCGATTATTAGATTTAGCACACAAAGTTCATCTAGGATAATTGTCCTATTTTAAGGTATATAGTTTTATTTATTTATTTGAGTTGGAGTCTCACTCTGTCGCCCAGACTGGAGAGCAGTGGCACGCTCGCGGCCACCGCAGCCTCAACCTGCTGGACTCCGGCTATCCTTCTGCCTCAGCCTTCCAAGTAGCTGAAACTACAGGAGTGCGCTACCACGCCTGGCTAGTTTTATTGAGGAGACGCGGTCTCGCTAAGTTGCCAGGGTGGATCTCGAACCGCGGACTCAGGCAGTCCACTCGCCTCGTCCTCCTGAAGTTCTGGAATTTCAGGCTGAGCCACCGAACCCGGCTATAGTTTTAATTACATCTGCAAAGTCTCCATTGCCATGTAAAAGGGCAACAATTAGTGTATGAACATCTTGGGAGGGGGCATTCTGTACACCACTGTGAGGATAAGACTTGTACTATATAAAGGATTGAAGTAAGTCATGAACGGACAGATGAAATTTCTTTTGAGCACAAAATTTAAAGAATGTGTATGAAAAGTTTAAAACTAAAATTTTAGAAATAGCATCAGGAAGAATAACACCTTAAATGAGCTGATGCTTCCAAAAATGTTAAGAAAAACTGAAAAGACCATTATATTTATATTTGCAAGAAGATAGAGTTTCAGGCTTAGGGCTGAGTGAAGGAAGAGTGTTAATAGATATCACAGAAATAAGGGAACTTCTCTCTTAAGATAACTGCTTTTCAAATTAGGAAAAAGCAAACTCAGCCAGAAAATAGGACAACCAATGGTTTTAGCTGTTCAAATGACTTGTGTTTTGGCCTTCTAAAGCTGAATTATATGTTAGGACGATAAAATGATTTAAGGAGGAAGGCATCAAACATGATCTCTGAGGAATCATGTTGGATAAAAAAGATTCAATAAATGTAAAGCATAAGGGTATTAGCCCTGTATTGTTCTGTTTAGTAATTTAGACAATGACTTTTACAAGGCTATACAAAGGGTTGCTCAGAAGTATCTTGTCCTTTAATAAGTAAAGAGAATTAATATATTACAACTTCCCAGAATGCTTATTATTGCCTACTAACTATGAATATTCATTTAGATGTGATGAATTGATGTTGCCACAAATTGTGATCAGATAATAATCTTAAAATAATAAAGGAGGATTTATAGTGCCTGGATTTTTTATTCTTATTTTTATGAGAGACAAAAATACAAAAAAGATACAAAACAAGTTCCAATATCAATTTCTAGTTTCTCCACATTAAGGAACTAAAAATTCTTAGCCAGCATGGAAAAAAAAAATCTAGTCTTATTTGTAGCTTTTACATTTTAGAATATGATAATTCTTTCTAAGTTGTGACATAGTCTTAATTCCCTAAAAATTTGTGCTGCAATAATCATTTTTAATTTGAAAATGTATATTACATATGCAATATATAACAATGTATTAATTTTCTGACATATAATTTGTGAGCATTTACTATGAGTAAAAAAGCTGATTCCAAACAGAGATGTTGTCTTTCTTGCATCTCTTCCTGTTTGTGGAATCAATTGTATTCTACCTGAAAAACACTCCTAAAAGTAATTTTCTTCAGTGAGGGTCTGTTGAAGGTAGACATCCTCAATTCTCACTTGTTTGAAAATGTCTCTATTTCATGCTCACACTTAGATTATAGTGTAGATAGGTACAAAATTATAGGTTAACTGTTACTTTATTTTGACCATTGAAGGGTATAATTTCTTTCTCTTCTGAATTCATTTGTTGTTGCTGAAAGTTCTGTCATATATCTGTTATCAGTTTTTTTTTTTTTTTTGGTAATTAGTCTTGTCTTTTTGAGTACTTCTCTTTGTCTTCAGCATTCTTCAGTTTCATTATGATGTGTCAAAGTATAGACTTGATTTTTGTGTCATTTTCCCTGCATTATATTTATACTTCTTGATCTCTTCATTATTCTTGAAGAACTGATCTTCTTCAATTCTATGTATTTATTAGCTTTCTTTTCTTAAAAATTTGTCTCTTCCTCACTCATTCTGCTCTTTATATTATATATCTTTACATTGTCTTTTACAGTGTTTTTTTTTGAATTGGAGTCTCACTCTGTCGCCCAGACTGGAGTGCAGTGGCACGCTCCCGGCCACTGCAACCTCGATCTGCCGGGCTCTGGCAATGCTTCCGCCTCAGCCTTCCAAGTAGCCGGGACTATAGGCGCGCGCTACCATGCCTGGCTAATTTTTGATTTATTGTAGAGATGAGGTCTCGCCAAGTTGCCCAGGTGGGTCTCGAACCCGCGGGCTCAGGCAATTCACTCGCCTCGGCCTCCCAAAGTGCTAGGATTACAGGCTGAGCCACCGAGCCTGGCCTCTTTTGCAGTTCTTAATGTCTTCTTATAAAACATTTATCTATCTTTTCTTGCCACATTCTAGATAATTTATTCATTTTAAACTTCCAATTTACCAAGTTACCTCTTCAGCAATGTGGAGTCTACTGTATAACTAATCCACTAAGGTCTATTTTTATATCAGTGACTACATTTTTAATGTTTTCCAAGGTCTTAGGATCCTGTTCAAAGTTGCCTGGTCTTGTTTTCCATAGATTTATTTCTTATGGTAAAATTGTTTAGAATACTCCTTTAATAATTTTAATTAATAATTCCAGTATCTGAAGTTCTCAGGAATATAATTACTATATATATATTGCTTCTACTGACTCTCACTCACAATGTTTTTTATTCTTGTCATATTTATTTTCATCAGAGATTTACTTATGAAAATTCCATAAAGCCTCAGTTGAATATATCTGCTTATGTCTGGCAACTATGAAATTTTAAAACATATCATACAAAATCTGGAAATCTGCATCCTAAACTTGTATAATGGCAGACATTTGAGAATTTTTAAGGGGAGATTTTCATTGTTGTTGCTATCAAAATTTTAACCTAGACATTTTTTTATTTGTTAGGAATCTAGAAATCTTTTTGTTGTGAGTGTAAGAATACACCCTAGCTTATATAGGACAATAAGACTGAGTGACAGAATGCAGTATTGTTTCATTAAAAACAAGAAACATGGGTTATAGCATAGCCATTGAATCAAATCAATCTCTCTTTCTCTCTTTCCCTTTATTATAAATCATTGAAAAAGAGTCATATTGGGTCAATTTATATGATCTAGAGCTAAATTACATCACACAAAATGGATTCTAAAAGATCTGCTTTTTAGATAAGCAGAAAATTAAGATTTAGCTTATTATAAATTTGAAAATAATTTTAGGTGTCATTTAAGCTAACAATACTCAGTTGTCTAATACAGGGCTTACCTAGCAAGTCATAGCTGATGATAGATGTTGACAGCAGATAAACAGACTTTCCAAGTGAACATGAACATTACAAGGCAGAAACATATCCTGAATAGTGAGACATGAAACATAAAAGAAGAATGGAGAATCTGCAACTATAAATTTCATTGAAAGGCTGGATACTGTAAATAAATGATGCTATTTAGTCTTACAAGTTTTTGTGAAGGAGTGATACCAACGTTTCCTAGATTTAAAAAATTGATTGAATATCAGTGAAATGGCTGATTAGAGATGTCTGGAATTCATCCCTTGCACCCAAAAGGGCCAAGGCAAGGAACAAACAGCTAGGAGTTGACTGGAGTATCAAAGGGAGAGAACTGGAGTAAAGCAGGGAAGTGGAGTCACAATTGTTAGTGAAAGTCTAAGAAGGCAGCATGGAGGCCTCCAGCTTCTACAGCCCCATCCCCCCCATCTGAATTGAATCTGCCTAGAGACAGGAAGAACTTTCTGTTGTGAGAAAAAAAGTAAGCTTAAAAATCCCCACTGCTACCACAAGCTCCTGCAGTTCATACGGGAGAATTCCACAGTCCTCAAGTTCTGAGCCCAGTTTGGAGAGCTGCCAAGAATTACGCAGGTGCATTGCCCCAGATTAGGAGCACAATATATTCACTCTCCTTACTCCCAACTACTCCCTGTGAACCAAGCTGAGGCAGGAGGGTGCTATCTTGATATCAGAGCCACCTCTGGCGTTCCCCTCTGCTACGGGGGCCAGTAACCATTGCATCTCTCCAGTATGGGGCTCCATCTTTATTATACCTAGCCCACCTGGGTAGTTGTATGCCACAATTCAAGCTGTGTGGAACTTGAACCCAGGACAGACTGTATGTAGCTCTTGTCCTTGACAGGGGGAAACCAGCTCCCCCCACTCCCCATCAGTCAGAGAAACAATCTAGCAGTTCTTGCGAGTGGTAACCCTGCTTTTGAGTTGACCAAACTGCTGCAAACCTTTTCTCAAGCAGGAAGGGCCCCTGAGACTCCAAACAACTGATATACCCCTGGGCAGAGTGGCCATGCACTTCTGAGAAATAGCCCTGTGATACCCTAGACCCCATAGCCCTGTATCCCCAATAAGACCAATATTCCTAGCCCCTGGTCTTTTCAACATCCTTGTGCCCCCGATAAGGGCCTTAGAAACAGCCTCATGGGCCGTGCTAGGTGGACATGCCCCTAGACCAGTCGAGAAATCAGGTGCCTGTGATCCTGGTCATAGTAACAGCACTATGACTCTAACCACAGTGAGCTAGATCCCAAGTTAGCTGACATGTGCACACATGTGCCCCAACCTGAAAAACTACCCAGAAAGCCCAGTTCAAATATAAACTGGACTTCAGACTAAATGGATCTAACAAACCTTTACAGAACATTCTGTCCAACAACTGCAGAATACATATTCTTCTCATCAGCACATGAAATATTCTCCAGAATAGACTATATGTGAAGACACAAATTAAGTCTCAATAATTTTTTTAAAAATTTTAATTACATCAAGTATCTTTTCGAATAAGAAGAGCTTTGGAAACTATACACATACATGGTAATTAAGCATCATGCTTCTGAATGACCACTGAGTCAATGAAAACACTAAGAATAAAATGAAAAACTTTCTTGAAACAAATAAAAATGGAAGCACATACAAAAAAGGAAGCACAATTATCAAAACCTAGGAGTACAGCAAAAACACCACTAAGAGGAATGCTTATAACAATAAATATCTACATCAAAAAAGTAAAATAAAACTTCAAATAAACCTTGATCTTTATTCTTCCTTCTACAAATTTGGGGTTTAGTTTGTTCTTGCTTTTTAAAAATTCAAAGCAGAAATCAATACAGTTTGAACTCTAAAAATACAAAAGATCAATGAAACAAAAATAGTTTTTTGAAAAGAAAAAAATTGACAAACATTTTGCTAGACTAACTAAGAATAAAGGAGAAGACCCAAATAAATAAAACTGGAAATGAAAACAGAGATAATACAACCAATAATGTAAACATTCAAAGGATAATTAGAGACTACTATGAACAACTATATGCCAATAAATTTGAAAACCCGGAAGAAATGGGAAAATTTCTAGACACATACAGCCTACTGAGATTGACTCAAGAAGAAATACAAAATCTGAACAGATATAAAACAAGTAACAAAATTGAATCAGTAATACATTTTCTTCCAACAGAGAAAACTTTGAAACTGAATGGCTTCACTGCTGAATTTCACTAAACCTTTAAAGAAGAATTAATACAATTTTTTTCTGAAACTATTTAAAAAACTTTTGGGCAGAGGAAATTCTTCCTAACTCATTCTATGAGGCCGGCATAACACTGATACTAACAATAGACAATGACAGAACAAGAAAAGAAAACTACAGATCGATATCTTGGACGAATGTAGTTGCAAAAATTCTCAACAAAATACTAGCAAACCAAATTCCACAACCACATGTTCTCACGCTTAAGCGGACCCTGAACAATTACCATAATACTATAAGAAAGGGATTGGTAGTAGCGGGAAACTGCCAGGGGAGGGGGGCACATTTCGCAATAAGGGTACCTGATCTCAAACCAGGTGAAGTGGGAACCAAGTGAAGCCCAAACTTTACCTAACCCTGAATTGTACCCCACAACTTTAAAATAAAAAAAATTTAATTACTACTGTTCTTGCTAATGAATTTATGACTATGTAAATTTGATATACCAATTAATAAATGAATATATCTTCTCCATAAAAAAAACACATTAAAGAAATAATATACCATGATAAAATGAGATTTACACAAGGAATGCAAGGATTGTTCAGCATATGCAAATCAATATATGTGGTATAGTATATCACTAAAATGAAGGACAAAAGTCATATTATAATCTCAATGGATGAAGAAAAATTGTTTGATAAAATTAACATTTCTTTATAATAAAAACTTAATAATAACCCTGAATATTGTACTCCACATCTTTAAAATAAAAAAATTAAAAGAAAAAAAAAGAAATTTGGTTTGGCTTAATGCCACGTATTTAATCAAAAGAGCTGACATTTGAATCCAGGCTAAACTTCAATGATTTTGCTTTTTCTAAGAGCACACTATTTTATTGTAAGCTTATATGATGAGAGCAGCTTGCAATCTCAGGAATCAGATGAGCTTAAAGACACCATGCTCTTTCAATTTTTGGATAATTTTGACAAGAATTCACAGAACAGCTTCAGAATAAAATGAAGAATTTCAACATCTTCAATGAATTGAACCGATTTATTTTAAATAATGTATTTCTATTATTAAATCAAAGGCTTTTAACCTTGGTTTCAAACCCCCAGCTATTGGGATGAATTTTTCTTTCTCATGTAACCTCTTGTCCTGAATTCATATTCAGGTAAAACTTTAATTTCTTCTATCCTTCTATTCCCTGCCCCAGCTAAACCCACCTCGTGTTCTCAGATTGATAACTTAGTCAAGAGCTCAGACTCTGGAGTCAAGCTGCCTAATGTGAATCAAGGCTCCATCACTTAATAGCTGTTTGACCTCAGGCAAATCTCTCTGTGCCTTAGTTTTCTTAAGTAAAAAAAAATGGAAATAATAATGGTAATTTCCTCAACATGATGCTGTGTGGCACATAGTAAGGCACCTCAAAAATAATAACTTCAGCAATATATTTGATTGAAGAAGGGACAGTACACATATGCAGGACAATACACAAAACTTCTTTATGTTTGGCTTGCATGTAAACCAGTCAGGACAGATACCGACCCCAGCACTGTGGCAGAATGCTAGAGGCATTTAGTTTTTTATTGATGTATAGTGGGGGAGGCTCAAGAGGTTCTGGGAAGAAGAAAATATCTTCTTGGGCAGTGAGAAGACACACAGAGGACTCAGTGTTGAGCTATTTTCCATTTAATGCAGGAATATTTTAATAAATTAACAAATGGTACAACCCTGTTCGTATTGGCTTAGTCCTGGGCACATGCAAATAATAATAATAACAAAATGTGGTAATGAGAGAAACTAAAATCTTTTTTTTTTTTTTGAGTTGGAGTCTCCCTCTGTCGCCCAGACTGGAGTGCAGTGGCTGCTCCCAGCCACCGCAGCCTCGACCTGCTGGGCTCCAGCGATCCTTCCGCCTCAGCCTTCTGAGTAGCCAGAATTACAGGCACGCGCTACCACACCCAGCTAATTTTTTGATTTATTGTAGAGATGACGTCTCGCCAAGTTGCCCAGGCGGGTCTCGAACCCTTGGGCTCAGGCAATCCACTCACCTCGGCCTCCCAAAGCGCAGGATTACAGGCTGAGCCACGAGCCCAGCTGAAACTAAAATCTAATTATGAAACCAGCTAAGCTCAAGGTTCATATTGGAGCAATGGTCTTTTGATGTGAAGGATGCCTTTGAATCCCAGTTCGTTGAAATAATTTAAGAGTAAACTAATAACCAATATTGCTTGAGCACTTCATTAGTGTCAGGCATTGTGTTAAGTGATTTACATGAAATACTTAATACAATGTTCAGAAAACCAGTAGCAATTTTTTTTTTTTTTTTTAGTCTGAGTCTCACTCTGATGTCCAAGCTGGAGTGCAGTGGTATCATCACAGCTCACTGCAGACTTGACCTCCTAGATTTAGGCGATCTTTCTACCTCAGCTGCCCAAATAACTGTAACTACAGGCATGTACTACCATGCCTGGCTAATTTTTTGATATTTTTGTAGGGACAGGTTTCATTATGTTGCCCAGGCTGGTCTCGAACTCCTGGACTCAAGCAATCCTCCCACCTCGGCCTGCCAAAGTGCTGGAATTACATGTGTGAGCCACTGCACTGGGCCCCAGTAGCTATTTTAAATAGAGTGTATTTAAAATGAAAGATAGAATAAAATGATGATGGAAACCTGAGAGAACAAAAAGGAGAAGCTAGAAATATCTAAAAAATAAATGATGACAGGAAACAACTACCACGCTTAAGCTGAAGAAACATTGTGTTATCAGATTATAGGAGATTGGAGGAGTTACCCAATGGAGCTGGAGTTTTTATTTCTCTGGGGAAGCTCTACTCAGCTTGTGTAAGACCTCTGTGGAGGGAGAATAATTTGGAAGGTGCTCAGTTCACCAAGAAAGGCATACCTATTACTCTCATCACATGAAAGGAGAGGCCCAGGTTTATATTCAAATATCAGAGTGGGTGTGGTGAAGCTAATGTTGGAAGTGGAGAAAAGCTAGAGGCTACAGCCAACAACTTGCCACTGTTGAAGGGATGCTAATGGAAACTGCATAAAATGTTGTGCAAGGCCCTTCTCCCTTCCCTTCCACACATTTCTCAACTTCTGCTTAATTATCCCCATGGCAGAACCTAATAGGAATCCAGCTGACAAGGTAGTCTGGGAAATGTTATTTGCAGGGTCTCAGGCATAACTTCACTATATATATATATATATATATATATATATATATATATATATATATATGTATTTGAGTTGGACTCTCACTCTGTCACCCAGACTGGAGTGTAGTGGCACGCTCCCGGCCACTGCAGCCTCAACCAGCTGGGCTCCGGCAATCCTTCCGCCTCAGCCTTCCAAGTAGCTGGAACTACAGGCATGTGCTACCACGCCCAGCTAATTTTTGATTTTATTGGAGAGATGAGGTCTCGCCAAGTTGCCCAGGGGGCTCTCAAACCCGCTGGTTCAGACAATCCACTCACCTCAGCCTCCCAAATCGCTGGAATTACAGGCTGAGCCACCGAGCCCGGCAACTTCACAAAATATTGTACAAAATTATGACTTTGGAGTTTACAACTATAGAGGTAAGACCATACAAGATAGAGTGTAGGTGTGTATAGTATATAGTGGAAAGCTTGGAGCTGTGTAGGATATGTACCTTCACAAGGATCAAGTAAAAGACAGCATCTCTGGGATCCAGGTTTCTCACATTGAAGTGTGAGTTTACAGAAAAGCAAGGGGAGGTGGCCAGAATATTTCTTGTGGCAATGGATTAGAATTTGAAATATCTAGATGAACTCATGTTTGCTTAAACCTTAAGCCTTAACTTAAACATGAGTTCATCTAGATATTCATGTGGATACTGATAGTCCCATATAAAGTGTGTGTAGTTATGTACATATGAGAGCGAATGTCCCAAACCATAACTTATTTATTAAAATTGTGTATTCTTACATGTGTAAGCTTCAGTCACTTTCAATGTACTCTTCATTTGATGCAATACACCTATCAAGATGCTTTTTCCGCTGCTCAAAGCAGTTTTTGAACTCATCAATTTTGATGCTCTTTAGAACTTCTGCTGGTTTTTGTTTCACCTTTTCCACATTGGCCAAATGTTTCCCTTCAAATACTTTTTTCATCTGGGGAAAAAAATAAAAACGAAGGCAAAGTCTTTTGGGGAAAGATCGTGTGAACAGGGAGGGTGGGGTACGGGGAACACGCCATTTTGGGTCACAATTACTGAACACTCAGTACGGTGTGGACAGTTGTGCTCATAAATCACCCATCATGAAATGAGTAAATGCGTTTTGAGTTTACTCAAAAAAATAAATCACCGAAGCCAAATTCAGCCTCATACAACAATGCTAGTTGATGCACCAATGCTGATGGGTTCCTAGAAACTTACCTAGCAGAGTAAGCCTGTACTATAATGGGTCCGCCCTCCGAAAGATAACTGGTTTTATGACAGACTTCCCTCATACACATGATTCGTATATACACACAAATTTCCTGGCTCCGACAGTCAGAGGATCTGATAGCAATGGCATCAAGTAATAAAAAACATATCTAGCATTCAGATCTTGGACAAATAGAATTAAATTCCTTGGAGAAATGGTTGATTCAAGGACTGGGATAAGAAATAGGTAAAATAATCATGCAGCATCTTGTGCCGGAAAGTAAGAAAGTATGTAAAGAAAACAACAAAAAAAGATCATGTTAACGTGGATATGTCAAAGGAGTATAAGAGTTAACTGACAGTGCTCCCAATTCCCAAAACTGGAAAAAATTGAGTCATAAAATATAATGGTAATAGGCTATAACATAAAATATAAAATAAATATACATAAGCCCAGTCATATATAAATAAATGATTAAATATTTACATGTGGGAAAGAAGAGAAAAAATATTCCATGTAAAATAATTCTAAATAATTTGTGTCATATTACCTCATGTGTCCTCAAGAAGTAGGACGAAACTCCATTTTCCTTTAGTATAGGCTGGGCAGAGTGACTTCATTACAAAGGGTACAGTATGGAAAGTAGTGAGAAGACAGTGGAGAAACCTTAGAAATACTACCTTTAGTCAGGTGATCAAGGTTAATATCATCAGTGATAACGTGTTGAAAATAACACTTTAATCCTGTGATTTTTTTTCTATAAAGTTATAATCACAGTCTAACTATAGAAAACCAAACAGACATATTCCACCCAACATAGATCAGAAAAGTGAGTACTCTTAGATTTCAGCAGCTACAAGATGATATGCTTCTTGGGGTGACTCAGGACACCTCTTTATCAAATGACTATGGAATGGATGTGCTGATGTGGGGGTATAATTTGTCATACGACGGAGTTGAAACCTTCCCCATTCTATTTCTCTACTTGTCTCCTCACTGGTAACTAACAACCTGTATTTGACGTTTTAAAAAAAATTTATTTTATTTTAAAGATATGGGATACAATTCAGGGTTAGGTATACAAATGTTGATTATGCAGGTATCCTTGTTGATGAGGTGTGTCCCTCCCTCCCCTAGCATTTTCCCTCAACTGCCAATCTCTTCCTTTTAGTATTATGATAATTTTTCAAGGTTCGTTTATAAGTGAGGACATGTGGTATTCTGTTCTTTGTTTTTGTGATAGATCACTGAGTATGATCGACTCCTAGTCCATCCAAGTTGCTGAAAAGTCCATATGGTTGCCCTTCTTTATGGTTGCTCTATGTTGCACAGAGTTGATGATAAGTTGATGATATTGTTGAAAAGCAGGTTTTTGGCATCAAGATATCATTTCAGAAGAATAGGAGTCAGGGGTAGCACCTAAACACTAGAAACAAGGTGGATGCAAGAAGACACAAACAAATGGAAAAATATTCCATGCTCATGGATAGGAAGAATCAACATTAAAAGATTCATTCTACCAAAGGCAATCTACAGATTCAACACAATACACATTAAATTACCAACATCATTCTTCTCAGACCTAGAAATGACAAACATAAATTCATATGGAAACATAAACGACCATGGATAGCCAAAACAATCCTTAGCAAAAGAAACAAAGCCGGAGGTATCATACTTCCAGACTTCAAACTTTACTATAAGGCTACAGTAATCAAAACAGCCTGGTATTGGTACAAGAACAGGCATATAGACCAATGGAACAGGATAGAGATTCCGGAAGTAAAGCCTCAATTCCTCAACCAACTCATCTTTGACAACACCTCCAACAACAACCACTGGGGAGAGGAAAACCTATTCAGTAAATAGGGCTGGGAAAACTGGCTGACCACATACAGAAGATTGAAACAGGACCCCTACCTATCACCATACATAAAAATTAACTCAAAATGGATCAAAAACCTAAACATAGAACCTTAAACTATAAGAATCTTAGAAAATGCAGGAAACGCCCTTATGGAAATTGGAACAGGCAACCAATTCCTGATCAGAACCCTAAGTGCTTATACCATAAGAAATAAGATAGACAAGTGGGATCTCATCAAACTGATGAGCTTCTGCAAAGCAAAAGAAACCATCAAGAGAGCAGGGAAAGAGCTCAAAGAATGGGAAAAAATATCTGCCAACTGTATATCTGACAAAGGCCTAACATCTAGGAGATAAAACGTGCTCAAACGTGCTGAAAGGAAAAAAACAACAGCCCCGTTAAAAAGTGGGCAAACAACATGAATAGATACTTCTCAAGAAAAGATATACAGGCAGCCAACAGACACATGAAAAAGTGCTCAGCCTCACTAATCATCAGAGAAATGCAAATCAAAACCACATTGAGATACTACCTAAACCCAGTAAGAATGGCCATCACTAATAAAACAAACAACAACAGATGCTGGCAAGGATGTGGAGAAAAAGGAACACTTCTACACTGCTGGTGGAGATGCAAACTAGTGTAACCTCTTTGGAAGACTGTGTGGCAATTTCTGAAAGAACTAGAAATTAACCTTTCACATGACCTAGCAATTGCCCTGTTGGGAATATTCCTGGAGAAACTCAACTCATTCTACAAAAAAGATACCTGCACACGTATGTTTGTTGCAGCTCTATTTACAATAGCAAAAACATGGAACCAACCATGCTGCCCATCGAAGCTGGACTGGATAAAAAAATGTGGTACATATAAACAATGGAATGTTATGCAGCCGTAAAGAAGGACAAACATATGGACTTCACAGCAACTTGGATGGACTTAGAGTCTATCATACTCAGCAATTTATCACATAAACAAAGAGCAGAGTACCATATGTCCTCAGTCATT
The DNA here is from genome assembly GCA_963574415.1 of Tarsius wallacei. Taxonomy (NCBI): domain Eukaryota; kingdom Metazoa; phylum Chordata; class Mammalia; order Primates; family Tarsiidae; genus Tarsius; species Tarsius wallacei. The sequence continues at coordinate 6,011 of CAUYQG010286382.1, read as the reverse complement.
TGATAAGTGGACCTTGAACAATTATCTATAACTATAAGAAAGGGGTTGGCAGTAGTGGAAAACTGTCAGGGAAATGGGGGTGGGATTGGCAGTTGAGGGAAACTGCTAGGGAGGGAGGGGCACACCTTATTAACATGGGTATCTGCGTAATCAACATTTGTATAACTAACCCTGAATCATGCCCCACATCTTTAGAATAAAATAAAAAAGAAACAAGGTGGATGATATGAGCACAATGGGTGGTAGATCAATTTAGCCCCAAGGAGACACTGACATGCAGAAATCTATGGCAATGGTTGAGCAACCTGAGTGTGCCTGGGGCCTAGATAGATTAAAAGTGGATGAACCAGAGGCTGATATCACCCAATGCAATGGAACACTGTAGTCATTCATTCAATTTCCAGATTTGAACCACTTTTTTTTAATACCTAGAGTCCATCATTGAAGAACATGCGAGGTCCTTTTGAAGAAGGACTTCACTCCCCAAATGTATGTGGTCGTGATTCCCCACGTATTTGCCCCCACACATAAATCCCAAATTCTGCTGTCATTTACTATAATAACTACACACTAGAAAAGTAAATTTCCAAACCTCTTGAAAGTTGTTGGATGTGGGATCCGAGATTACAAGGATACCAGGAGCTCAAAAGTACCATCATGAAACCCTGTTAGATTAGGGGCTTATGGTGGCCAGATGATAGCTTGAATACTTTACTCTGGGCTTTACAAGGTCTCAGGCTCACTTGTAGTGGTTATATCCAAATTTAATGAGTTTATAATAGGGGTATATTTAGCATCTAAAAGAACCATTATACTGTTTCTAGTTGGGGAAAAGCCAGATGCCCCTAAAATGATACTACCCTGGCCAAGATAATAAATCAGAAGCTATTCCTCATCTTAGGTCCAATTATGGCAGAGTTTAGTTCTACTATAAAGATCAATTAATACAGAAGGAGGGATATGCTTTATAAATATCACAGTGGAATATTACAAACTTGTTCCAATAGGAATTCCAATAGCAGCTGCTGTATCCGATGTGGCATCTTTCCTAGAATGTATCAACAAATCCTTTGGTACTTGGATTGAATTATTGCTTTGACAAATGCATACTTTTTGATACTTTTTAATCAGAAAAATGAGAATTTTCATTTACTTAGACTGGACAATACTTTAAGTTCTTGATCTCTTCCCAAGACTAGGTTTACCATCTCATCCTATTTAACAATATAGTTTGAAAGAACCTTAGTCATCTGGACATTTCACCGTATCCCATAAGACCGTTGATCTACTATATTGAGAACATAAAGTAAATTGGACTTGTGAACAGGATGCCTTGTAAGACATATGCCTTCCAGAGGCTGAGATATTAATTTTTCTAAAACTCAGGGACCTGCCACATTGATGATGTTAGTATTTCAGTGATCTTGGTAATATAGTGATAGTCCCTTCAAAGATAAGGACAGCCTTTGAAAAACTCTTTGGACAATGCTTATGCCACACCTAGAAATATGATTCTATCCCAATTACTAAATGACATTGAAGGATTTCAGTTTTGAGTGTCATCTAGAGCTGGAGAAGCCTCTGTAGTCAGTCTACGCTGTGGTACCAGTGGCCCTTTCATTTAGTTTATATGACTCTGGCAAGAATGTGGAACCATCAGACATTTCTAATGGTGTATGTAGTATATAAAGACACAGTGTAAAGTCTCTGGAAAGTCACATGGGAGAGTCAAAGCACTGACCCCTAGAAGCAAACCCTAGAGTAGAGAATTATATACCACTCAGTCATCAACTCATTGCATATTTTTAGGCCCTAGTATTTGCTGCTGCCTCTAAAACTTTCCCCCGGGTATCTGAAGAACTTGCCTGCTCACTTCTTTAGGTCTTACCTGATGCCACTTTCTTAAATCTTAAGCTTTAGTCATTCACCAACTACCTATGTCCCTCCTCTGTTTCATCGACTGTGAAATTGTTAAGTGTAATAACGATCTTCTGCACATAGATGTATAGTTTAGAAAAAGATCATTCATTTTCAAGTAAGATTTAGAGGTGTGTGGAGTCATACATGCCATATATGCTATTGCCTACATTATCTCTTCATTTATGTGCCTCAAAACAACTAAAATTTAAACTGTCCAATAATGAACTTGTGAATGCACTTGAAAACCTTGTCCTCCCCCAGTTTTCATTTTTCAATGAATCAAATCACAATTTCACCAAATATGTAAATTATAGATCCAAGAATTTCCCTAACAACTTCCTCTTATCCCTATCTCCAATATAGTCCATTAACACATCTTTCCCAAAAGTGTCTCAGTTCTATCCTCATCTCTCCACATCTGTTATAACTACTCTACTCTGAGCATCAACCATCTGTTACCTGAGTTACTGCCAATAGCCTTTTAACCCTCCCTGAATATACTCTTTCCCATGTAAAATCTATTTTAAAGTCCGAAAACACAATCTTTTAAAACTTGTAAACACAAATTTGATCATGTCACTTTCTAGCTAAAACATCTCCAACGGATTCCTATTGCTGTTAGCATAGTTTCAACTGTTTAATATGGTCCCCAAGTCCTTCTTTGCTCTAGCCACTGCCCAGCTGCCAAAGTCAGTCTCTATCAATCTCTCTCTCTCTCTCTCTCTCTCTCTCTCTCTTCTCTCTCTCTCCTTACCTTTCAAGCACACTGGCCTTTCTACACTCCTGTGTCTGGAGTATTTCATATATAGTTCCCTTATTTTCCTCTTTTCCCTAGGTAAAATCCTACTCACCTGTCACCTCTCAGCTCATATGTCATTCAGAGACTCATATCCCAGAAGATATTAGAATATTCTAATGCTTCTGTTGTTTCCTTCTTATCACATATCACAGGTTGTACTTCTATTTTGGGAGGAACATTTGTCTTCACCTAGATCATACATGGGGTGTGTAGAATTTTGGAAAATATTTTAGTTTGTAAGACCTGTAGCTATGTAAGTAATTTGGTTAAAAATGTGTTACACATTTCTTGGGCCTATTTGAGGTATAAAGATTTATCAGTGAAGACTTAGAACAACCGGTGGAAAGAAGATATTCATTCGTTACTGTCAAATCTCTGTACAAATGAGGATTCTTTCTAGTGGGTAAGCTCTATCTTTTCCTGTTCTTAATTTTTTTTGCCATGAGAATAAGGTAGCAACATTGCCATTACTCACAGTGCAGAGGCTGGTCAGATCTGAAACCATATAGAGCTCTTTGTCTTTGCAATTTCCTAATGCCATTTATTTAATGCGATGTAACTTATTAGTCAATACTCTATGTATCATACATTGTGCTACTATTAATATTGACTTTCAATGACCCTTTCAGAAGTTGTTGCTGTGCTTCATTAATGATGTCCAGAAATGTAAGTCTTACAGTATGTAGAGAAATGTGAATGATCATTTGTTTTCTGATAATATTCAGTTAGAAATCTTAGAGTATAAAGTAAAACAACACATCTTTTAACCATGTCTTCTCTTAAACTTTGTAGACTTAACTTAAGCTTGGAGTGTAATGTCTTCCAGTGTTGAGCACACTCCTGTCTTTTATACTTTGCCAATGACAGGAAGATCAGGAAAGGGCGATGGGTGGAAAGAAAGGTGGTTCCATTTGAGCAAAGAATGGCTGTCCTTTGTCCAGTATGTATAAAACTGACCTGGGAGAGCATGACATCACCCATTTTGCTGTCTGAAGTACAGCATATATGGCTCCCTTTTTTTCTCCTCTTCCCTGGGTAAAATCCTAGTAAGTGTCACTTCTCAGCTCAAATATCATTCATAGACCCATACTCCAACAGATATCAGAATATTCTGCTTTATCTAAGAGAGGCAAAAATGGGGTACTGTAGTTTTGTGGAGCAACAGTCTTGAAAGTCTTTGGGTGGGATACGTCCAGCTACCCTCCAGCACTCTCACATATGGCATTGAACCTGTGAGTTATACCATATCAGGGAGCTCACAGAGGAAATTTCATCTGTCATCACCCTGAGATGCTGTAGACCAGGGTCAGCACTGCTGTCAGAACACAGAGGTATGAGATCTGGCACATGATTTTGACTTAAGATCCAACACATGACCCCAAGCCAAATGGAAGGCAGTGCACCAAAGATAGCCCAGAGCTCTGAACTTGCTTTGTGTCTGATCTGAGTGAGCATCACATACAGTTTGTCAGGGCTGTTCTGAAGCCCTATCTTATGTCATTGTGAAATTGCTTGAAGAGAGTCATTCTCTCTCCATGTTACTTTCCAGGAAGGAAGGCCTATCTCCCGAGTCCTGAGATGACCTCGTAGGCATGAATCCTAGAGCTCCGCGGAGCCTCTGGTTTACCCCTTGCACAGGACTAAAATTTGAAAAGTGCCAGAAAGGGAGACGCAGAGAACAGGGGTTACAGGGGTCTTATTCTGAGCCTGAGACTCCGTGCCTGGACAGTACTGCTGGTCTCAGTTATCCCCAAGCACAGCAGGGAGACTTTGACAATTTTGAAGATGATCTTTCAATGTCTAGGGCACATTGAAGGACAGAGACTATTTGGATCTAAGAAGTTACTAGTCTCCACTATGAGCGCCAAGAGGGCAGGAATGAGTTTGTTTTTCTGTTTTTCCACTACCAAATACTTAATACATATTTCAAGCATGATGGATTGGAACTTGCCTACCACATACATACATTTTTTTTCTTTTCTTTTTTTCTTTTTCTTTTTTAGTTAGAGCCTCACTCTGTTGCCCTGGCTAGGGTACAGTGGCATGATCAAGATGCCAGCTCAGGGAACTTCGACCTCCTGAGCTCAAGCAATCCTTCTGCCTCAGCCTCACAAGTAGCTGGGACTACAGGCACATATGACTATTCCCAGCTAATTTTTAATTTTTTTGTAGAGACCAGGTTTCGCTATGTTGCCCAGGCTGGTCTTGAAATTCTGGGCTCAAGCAATATATCCTCCTTGGCCTCCCAAATTTCTGGGATTACATCCATGTACCACCACACCCAGCCTGAAAAATAATTATTATAAATATTAACATTTAGGGGTTCCTGTTGGTTAAAAATGAAGTAAATAGTCTCTGACTTATCATGGTTTGAGTTACAATTCTTGGACTTGTGACAGTGTGAAAGAGATACAGGTTCAGTGGAAACCGTACTTTGGATTTTGAATTTTGATCTTTTTCTGGATTAGCAATATGCTGTACAATAGTCTCTTTCAATGCTGGACAGTGGCGGTAAGCCATACCTTCTAGTCATCATCATCAACAGGGTGAACAATCCATACTCTACAGTGTACTATGTTGCCAGATGATTTTGCTCAGCTGTAGGCTCATATAAGTGTTCTGAACATGCTTAAGGTAAGCTCTGTTAAGCTATGATATTTTGTAGGTCAGGTGTTTTAAATGCATTGTTGACTTATAGTATTTTCAACTAATTACGAATTATAATACTTTTAGTAAGTCTGTCACACTTTTCTCATAAGATTTTTAAACCATTAATATGATAAATTACATTAAGTGCTTAAATGAGTGTCTTGCACAGAGATGTGATTAATACATATTTGTTGAGAAAATGAATGAGTGAATGAATGAACCCATGAATAAAAAGGAATTTTTTTTGTTTTTTCTTTTAGTTTTTCACTTGCAGAGCTTGTTTATTTAACTTGTTTATTATTTAGTTCCATGATTTCTGGCTCTATCATGACTTTTTTTTTTTTTTTTTTTTTTTGGTGTTGGTGTGTCAATATGACGCCCAGACTGGAGTGCAGCGGCCGCTCCCGGCCACCGCAGCCTCGACCTGCTGGGCTCCGGCGATCCTTCAGCCTCAGCCTTCCAAGTAGCTGGAACTACAGGCACGCGCTACCACACCCGGCTGATTTTTTGATTTATTGTAGAGATGAGGTCTCGCTTGCCCAGGCGGGTCTCGAACCCGCGGGCTCAGGCAATCCACTTACCTCAGCCTCCCAAAGGCGCAGGATTACAGGCTGAGCCACCAAGCCCGGCTTATCATGACTTT
>CAUYQG010286380.1:0-21345 GCA_963574415.1 Tarsius wallacei | reverse complement strand
ACGCCCGGCTAATTTTTTGATTTTATTGTAGAGATGAGGTCTCGCTTGCCCAGGCGGGTCTCGAACCCGCGGGCTCAGGCAATCCACTCACCTCAGTCTCCCAAAGGCGCGGGATGACAGGCTGAGCCACCGAGCCCGGCTCACTGGCCTACTTTCATCTCTGTGGATTTGCCTTTTCTAGACATTTCTTATAATTGCAAGTATACAATCTGTAGTCTTTTTTTTTTTCACTTTGGCATGATGTTTGTGAGGTTCATCCATGTTGTAGCACATATCAGCAGTTTATTTTTACTGCTGAACAGGATGACACTGCATAGGTGTGCTACAGTTTGTTCATCCACTTACGAGTTTTTGGACATTGGATTGTTTCCAGGTTTTGGCTATCATGAGTAATGTTGCAGTGAACCTGCACATAAAAGAGTTTGTGTGGATATATTTCTATTATTCTTGAGCAGATCCATGAGAAAGGAATTATATCATATGATGAGTAGGTGTTTAGTTGGGTTTCTTTTTTGTTTAGAAATCGCCAAATTTTCCTTTTTTCTTTTTTTTTTTTTTGAGTCGGAGTCTCACTCCTTCACCCAGACTGGAGTGCAGTGGCCGCTCCCGGCCACCGCAGCCTCGACCTGCTGGGCTCGGCGATCCTTCCGCCTCAGTCTTCCGAGTAGCTGGAACCACAGGCGCACGCTACCAAACCCGGCAGATTTTTTTGATTTATTGTAGAGATGCGGTCTCGCCAAGTTGCCCAGGGGGGTCTCGAACCTGTGGGCTCAGGCAGTCCACTCACCTCAGTCTCCCAAGGCGCGGGATTGTTACAGGCTGAGCCACCGAGCCCGGCGCCAAATTGTTTTTCAAAGAGGATATGCCATTGCCATTTAGCCTGCAGTGTATGAAAGCTCAGTGTTTTCTATATCCTCACCAACGCTTGGTATTGTTGGTCGTTTTAATCGTAGACATCCTGATGAGTGCAAAGTGGTATCTTGGGTTTTAAGTTACATTTCTCCGATGACTAATGATGCTAAACATCTTTTTTTGTTCTTTTTAGCCATTGACATAAGCTCTTTAGTTAAATGTCTAGTCAAATATTTTGCTCTTATTTAATTGTGTTGATTGCTTTTCTGTTATTAAATTGTATTTTTAAAAATATGCATTTTAGATATTATATTGTCTTTAAAAATCATTATCTTTTGAAGAACAAAAGTTTTAATTTTATGATGCCAATATATTCTTTTATTGATCGTGCTGTTGGTAAGATATTTAAGAAATTTTTGTGTAATTCAAGACCACAGATTTTCCCTTTTTTAATTTTAGAAATTAAAAAAAATAATTTTAGCTCTGATTAAAGAGCACAAATATATTTATGAATATATTTTGAGGTAATTTTTGTGTATGCTTTGAGGGCTCAAGTTGTTTGTTTTGTTGTTGTTGTTGTTATTGTTTTAATATAGACATCCAACTGTCTCAGCACAGTTTGTTGAGACTATCATTTCACCTTTACATCGTCATTGAAATGTTGTCAAAAATTAGTTGACCCCAATCTTTTTTCTAGCCTTCTTATTCTTTTCCATTGTTTTTTATATATAACTTTATGCTGATAATACAACATCTTTGTTACTGTAACTTTATCAAAGTAAGTTTTGCAATTGGGTATTGTAAGTACTCCAACTTTGCTTCTTTATGAAATTATTTGGCTATTTTAGGTTCTTTGCACTTCCATATAAATTTTAAGATCCACTTGTCAATTTCTAAAAACAAAATTGCTGTAATTTTAATAGTATTGTACTAAATCTATAGATTGATTTAGGAGGAATAGCCATCTTAACAATATTGAGCCTTCCATTCCATGAAGAATATCTTTCTTCATTCATTTAGATCTCTTAAATTTTTTTGTCAAGAACTGTTTCATAGTTTTCAGTATATAGGTCACACTTACATTTATTTCTATACATTTTATTCTTTTTGTATGTTATTGTGAATGGAATTTTTAAAAGTTTATTTTTACTTTTGTTAATATGTAAGAATATAATTGTTATGAATTGATATTGAATTCTAAGACCTTACAAAACTCAAGTTAGAATAGTTTAATATTCTGGAATAGACAAAAATGCTAACTTTTGGGGAATAGACATTTAAAGATTTTTAAACCATATAAAAGGTTCATGTAGTCTGAGAGTTGAGATACTTTTCTTTGCCCATGCCCCCCTCCCCTTCCTTTTTTTCTTGCCTTATTGCACTGGTTAGAACCTTCAGTGCAGTGTTGAATAGAAGTGATGAAAACGAACATGCTTGATTTTTTTCTGAATTTAGAAGAAAAGCATTCAGTGTTTTACCACAGGTATTTTGTTAATTATAGTTATAGATGTTCTTAATCAGGTTGAGAAAGTTCTATCCCTAGCTTGTTGAGACTTTTTTATCATGAGTGGCTATTGGATTCTGTTAAGTCTGTTTTCTGTATCGATTGAGATGTTATGTGGTTTTGCCCTTTACTCTGTTAATATGACATATTACATTATTGGGTTTTCAGATGTTGAACTAAACTTGAAATCTTGGCGTAAATCCCACTTGGTCATGGTGTATAAACTTTAAAAAAAAATTTTTGCTAGATTTAGTTTGCTAATATTTTGTTTAAAAATTTTGCATGTATGTTTATGAAAAATATTGGTCCTTTCTAAACTTTTGTTTCAGAGGCATCCAGTTTACTTACTTTCTTCCTTTTATTTAAAACCAAATAGAGCTATATTCTGTTTTGTTTACATTCTTTTTTGGCAGATATTGAATCGTATTTTAAATATCTACTATTGGATTTCTTTTATTAAGTTCTTTTAAGTTCTTTTAAGGTGTAAAATAATCTGCACTTTGTACCAAATTTAGAAAATGCAGAACATTAAGAAAAACATGTATTTTTGTTGTCAATGCCTTAAAATATACATAGATAATATTTTGATGTACTTCTTTTTACTTTTTCCTAGAAGTGTCATTAATCATATAGTTGATAACTGGATTAAAAAACTGTTTTACAGCTGAAAAAAGTCACACATGCCAATTAAGTCTACATTTTCTTTTCAGAGTTTCTTTAGTAGTACAGTTAGCTATTTTTCTGGGGCACATTTTCTCCGATTACTCAATAGAAATTTAACCACTTTTGGCACATCTACTATTCTGATCCTTGTGAATTTCTGTGTAATTGTCTTGTTTATGTAATCTTCCATTTAATATCCGGTAAAAAATATTTATGGAAAAAACTGCTAGAAACTTGTAGAAATGTAAGTCTCCTCTTTATTGGTTGATGTTATTAACATATTTCAATATCGTCTTCTCTTGTATCCGACTTTATCTTTTCTGTTGAGAGCATTGATTGAAATGACAGATATTTCTCTGAATCTGTTTTTTTTACATGACCATATGGTACCCTAGTAGTTGCAGTTGAACCACAAATTCAGTATGTACCTTCAGACTTCCTTTTTTCTTGGGGCAACAACTGTACTTTATGGGCTATTTCAGCACTCCAAGAACATTAGAAAGACATTATTGACATGCTAGCATTGCTCTGACAGCATCACAGGATACACCACCTGAGAGAACAGGACAGCAGTTTTCTTAGCAATCTTTATCCTGCATCCATCAAAGGAAGGCTCCAGGGCCCGACTGTTGCTATGTTATCAATGTGCTGGGAAGATAGCTTAAGAGGTCATGGTAACTGCCTTTGTCTTCCTGAAGTATATTCAAGTGAGAAAAAGATATCAGAGGCATGACAACATGATTCACTCAATTTTCTTCTTTTTTCATCTTGTGTTTGTATCCTTCAAGAATATTGAGATGTGATATACTTGGGTTCCAGAACCCAGATCATTTTTGATTCATTTTTATTAAATAATGACTTAAGCTGTGGCATCTTTCTTTCTGTTAAATGAGTTTTGAGATAGTGCCAAATTATTATGGTTTTGGTTGAAACAACTTTATATGTGCCTTGGTTGGGCACATCCTTGAACAAACACAGAAGCAGCACTGAGAGGCAGTATCATGTGTGATTGAGTATAGTCCCTAGAACAGGACTACCCAAGTTCAGACTCTGTCTCTGTCATTTACTAATTAGTGACCTTGAGCAAGTTAACTTTATTTTTTAATAAATTTTATTTTATTTTAGGAATATGAGGTACAAGTGGGCCTTTCTCGTTCTCTCCCATTTCCTTGTACGAATTACCACATTCTTCTGATTTCCACAAAGATGTTTCCTGCTTGTTTCAGTTTTATTACCAAACATATATTTAACATTCCCTTGGTTGTTTTCCTCATTTTTAATTATTAGTTTTGATTAAGCCCTATTTCCTTTGTTAAATTTTACTATCATTCATTCTTAGAGAAAAATGTCAGAAAGTTTTTTAATGTTTAAAACAGTTATTTATATATCACATCTCTATATCTCAATATTTTAGATACTGTTTTAAGTGTCTTACATGAAAAAAAGTCATAAGAAAGAAGTAAAAACTGCCATCAAATATTTGAATAGTTGTCATATAAAAGAGGGATACAACTTATTCTTTTGTAACAGAAGGCAAAATCAGAGTCAAAGACTTCTTCTGTAAAGAAGTAGATTTGATTAAGGATTAGCGCTTTCCAATGATTAGAAATATTAAAAGTGGAGTATCTTGTGAGATAGTGAGCTGTATAGTATCTGGAACTTTAAAAAGAAATGGAATGACAACCACTCAGGGATATTTTAGTGAAGATTTAATAGGAAACTCAAACTTCAAAGATAAACTTTATCCCATTATTTTTGTAATGCCAGTTTGAGGAAATAGGGGTAGTACCCATATTATAGACTTTTTGTGCTATTTAACAAAAAACCTCTATTTTATTTTCATAGAAGATATAGTTCAGCCTGAAAAAGTGGTGAAATGGTGGAATAGATTTAGAAAAGCTTTGACTCTATTTAGCAATTCCTGTTCTTCCGAAGCTTAGTACATAGTGGCCTTCAAAATTCAGCTCAATAAAGTATCTTTGAAATGTCACCTATATTTAGGTTCCAAGTTTAGTAGCCAACTTCTACCCCTCAAAATGTAATGAAAACTTGATTTCTATAATCTATCATGAATAGTTTATATATAGTAAAAGCTGCCTTTACAACATTTTCAACTTATAGAAGTACTTTAGAAGAAAGTCATTTATTTATGTTTTTCAGTATTCATGAAATTGGGCGTTTAGGCAATGCTGAAATAGTAAACAAGTCATTAGGATATGAGTTTTTAACAAGTTTACTTCAGCTTATTTCGTTGTTAAAAAATTAAAGCCGGATTTTCACATTTCTATTACATTGGTGGCTAAAGACTGATCTCTTGTTAGATAGATCTGTTTCTAATGTACTGATAATATGACTCAGAGTCCTTGATTCTGTTTGCCAGTATTTCCTTATTCTGGGAGGAAATGAGTACAGTTTATCACATTTTGTTTTTCTGAAAAGAATCAAAATTAAAGCACAGTCATGTGCTGCACAATGGCGTGTCAGTCAATGATGGACTGCATATGTGACAGTGGTCCTGTAAGATTATTATGCTGTATTTTTGCTGTACCTTTCCTATGTTTAGATGTATTGCAGCTACACAAATAGTTACCACTGTGTTACAATTGCCTGCAGTATTAAGTACAGTGACATGCTCTATGGTTTGTAACCAAGGTGCAATAGGCTGTACCACATAGCCTAGGTGTATAGTAGACTATTCCAACTAGGTACGTGTGAGTACACTCCGTGATGCTCATATAATGATGAAATCACTTAATGAGGCATTCCTTAGAACATATTTCTGTTGTCATTAAGTGGCACATGACCGTTCTTATGTTTGAATGGCATGATGGTCTTAGTCTGTTTTCCTTTTTTCCTTAACTCAAGGCAGGTTGTATGTTTTTTCATGGAGATTCAGAAACCTCATCTTATCGCAGATGAAAAGCAGAAGAAGAAAGTTGATCCCACCAAAACTCTTGCTCTTTAAAGGAGAGATCAAGAACTATGTTTCTTGTCAGGACAGATTCGTCTGTGAGTCTGTTGATGATTGATATTAAGAATGCTTGTGATTCCATGCACAGATTCTTCAAAGGATTGAGATTTCAAGCTTACATACCTCAAGGTTAGGAGTGAATGAATGACTCCCCACTGGCCACTGCAGACCAGCTTCAAAAAACCTTCCTTTCACTTCAGGAGAGGTGTGAGAGAATCTCTTTATCTTCATGTACATACATGGATAATTCGCACTATGATTTATAACACCTTGCATTCCCATATTTTTCTAATTTAGATGTCATTACAAATACAATAAGTATAGCTCTAATACTAGAATTGCCATAAGCAAGAGTTAGAATTCTTATGAACATCTTACATTAAAAGATTCTGTGTACTCTGGTGTATTTCTTAGTAGGTTATAAATTTTTCTTATCTTATTATCTTTATGAAACTAACTGTGACAATTATTTTTCAGTGGTTTACCATTCTACTCTGCTCTGTGGTTTTAAAGACTTTTTCCATGCTATGAGATTATTATTATGTGAAATAATATATATTATATATATTATTTCATATTTCATAAATAATATATTATTTCATATCTATAATATTTACATCCTATGACAACTCAGGAAATAACAGTTTGTGAAGCTTACTTATTCTCCCAATTTATAGAAAAAATAATAACTAATAAATTCTTTATGGGCTCTATTTGCAGTTTCTCTATAATCTTCTTGATTTTATGGGATTATGAATTTCATAGATTATATATTTTACTCTTAGTATTTCTATTTGAAAGTATATATGACTTTTAAAACTTGAATCCAACCTACTAAATTACAGAAGAGAATTAATAATTGTGTCACTAAACAAAAACCCTCTAATTTTCCATCTGTGGCAGGGATCATAGGATATCATAAATACGTGTTTGATTTTATTAAAAGAACATGATCTTGGAAACTTTATATATGGTTTACTAACTTTAGTTTGCACCAGACATTTATTTAAAGTAAGCCACTGTTTTATAGTGTGACCTTATGGGTACTGCCAGTATTCAATTTACAAGGCTGCTTCTCCACCACTATCATATAGCAATTTAAATTAATTCAATTTAAAAAATGTGTTGCAAGCCTTCTTAAAGTCTAAATATAGAGTATATGTATATCTGCTATGTTTCCCTTAACCACTAATTTGATAATTCCGAGGGGAAGAGATGATTATGTATGTCTGGTATGAACAGATCTCTGTAATCTAAGCAAGGCTCTGATCTCATGTTTCCTGAAGGTGGAAAAAATTCTCATCAATTTCTAAATGTTTTTGATACTATGTTTATAAAAATGGACACACATGCTTTAATATTTTCTGTCTTTACTATTAATAATTGTTGACTCATTATACTTGCATTGTATTTACTTTTGCCTATCATATTATTCATACTAACATAGGTGAAAGTGTTTCCTGGGTTAATTTCCAATCATATTTCCTTCACTTTCCACCCCAACCAGGGATTGTTACCAAAAAGAATGGCTTATTTCAAGCTTTTCAGTTTCTTTTATGTAAGATATTCCATTTTCCAATTTTATCTGTCTCCTTTATCATTGTTTGCATTGAGTGTTTGGGTTGCTTTTCTTTGATGGCATAGCTGACTTGACTAAGATACTATTTTTAGCATATGGTAAGTTTCAGTGTATTTTTCAAAAGTACACTTTGTGATTGAGAAGAAGGTTCTGAGTGTTGACAGTGTGGATTCTCAAGGCTGTTTATCGGACCAACCATTAACTTATTTGTAAGCTATGTATTTATTATAATGTAGACAGTCTTTTTCTTTATTTCTAGTGTAAAATTTCAAAAATTATTTTATCCATTTTGTCAAAAATTAGGGTAGAAAATTATCATCTAATTATTTATTGTTTATTTTCCTACTAGAATTAATCAAAACGTTTAAAAATCTATTTTTATTTAACCTAAATTGGAGGCCCAGACTCTATGATACCATTTACCCTTTCAGAACTGAGGATAATTTTAAACAGATTTCATACCTCTTGCTATAGAATTGACTGGCAGTAGGAGAGAAAAGAATGTGCTCTAGAATTCTAGCAGTGAGAGTATAGATATAAAACATGCTTTGTTTTGGCAGTTATTATAAAGGAGTGATATAGTTAATAGAAGTTTAAAAAATAATATGGTTTTTTAAAAAATTAGTTACTTCCAGTTTCTGGTTGAAATGTCTCTCTCTCTGTATGTGTATACATATACACACACACACACATATACACACACACACATATATACACACACACATACATATATATATATGCATCCTTTTTATATATATGATTTTGGCGACTAGACATTTTGAAAACTTTTGCAAGATTTTAAAGGGCTTTGGGAAATAAAGGCACAGATTAGCCTAATAAGCCACATAATAGTTTCTTGCCACCCTGTAAAAGATGATGATTATGGAGGTGGTGACAATAATGCGTATTTGTTGAATGCTTAGTGCTAGGTCCTCTTCTAAACATTTTATACATTTTAAAAGATATCATCTCATTTGATTCCTATAGCAATTCTGTGAGGGAGAAGTTGTCACTAAGGCCCACTTTTTAGATGAGGAAACTGAAGTATAAAGAGGCGAAGAAAACTTTTCCAAGGTTCTAGAGCTAGTACATTCCAAAAGCAGTGTTTGGACCCAGATGGTCAGCCTCCCGAGCCTGTGCCACAATGTATGGCCTGAAATACACTTCACTGGCATATTCTTCTGAAAGGATATCACACAACATATGTTTTTGAGCATTTGTTGCAGAAAGGGACTGGGAGAAACTCTGTGTGAAGTTCTTATTCTTACAGAGTCGAAGATCAGTTTGGGAAATAAGATATACGTAAAGATCACGGTCAATGTAGAAGGTATAAAGACGTTGTCCCTTGACTTATTATCGGTAAGCTGTTCTTCCTTTGAGATAAGCTACATTAAAAATAAGTCACATTTAAGTAATACTTTTGGTTGTCTATGAGCAAAAGAGTAAATGATGGCCAAATATGTGTCTGTCAGTTGTAATTTTTTAATGTTATGACAAAAGCCACGTGTGCTCCTTCTGTAAAATTGAAATAATTTAAGTTTTTTCCTATCTCTCCTAAAATCATATAAAAGAATTCTAATTCAATCTTGATTGCTTTATATAATTATAAAAAATGGAAGAAAAAATATTTTGATAAATATTTTGATAAATATTTGATAAATAAATAAATCTTGATTGCTTTATATAATTATAAAAAATGGAAGAAAAAATATTTTTGTTTCTGTAATTTTGTTTTACCTCAATAAGTTGAGGGTTAGTCTTATCTTTGTCATCCTAGTTTTTTTTACAAATGCTCTTGAGAACACTTATGTCCATTTTTACCCCATGAAAACTACCTCTGATATGGTAGTTCTTTTAGTTTCTAGACTAGTTTGTACTTTAAAACTTTTCAACCTTTTTCTCATAGGCTTATCTTACTTTAGAGCCTGTTGTGTCTTATCATCCAAAATAAATTCATAGTATAGTCTATTATTCTGTTCCCTGTTTTTATAAATGAAGTTTTGATATATTGCTACCAACCCTATTTCATATTAAATATTTGCTGAGATCAAAATTTAAAAAGTCTTGCTCCCAATGCATATTTTTGTCATTAAAAAATTTCCACAATACTGCATTTAACTTATATATAATGTCATATTGACAATGGCATGTTTGTGAGGATGTGACTATGGGACTTCAAAGAAGTCCTTATATTTTAT
Organism: Tarsius wallacei; assembly: GCA_963574415.1. Classification (NCBI taxonomy): domain Eukaryota; kingdom Metazoa; phylum Chordata; class Mammalia; order Primates; family Tarsiidae; genus Tarsius; species Tarsius wallacei. The sequence goes on along the minus strand of CAUYQG010286380.1, from coordinate 11,578 downwards.
CCATGCCAGTCATGTGTGTAACTCGTTTGTGCCTTATCTTCCTCTATTTGTTTTGTTTTAGTCAGACATGTTGAGTTTTTTTTCATTATTTTATCTCTGACATTTAGCCATTGTCTGGCATACAGCAGGCACTCAGTACATGTTTTTTGAGAGAGTAATTAAATAATTTTGTAATTCATTCTGTTTTGTAGTTAAGGCCAAAGTGTGAGTATGTATGTGACCGCATTTTGAAAAGTAGTTTAATTATGAGGTATTATATTAGATAAAATTATTCATCCATTAATTAGTGGTCATGTTTAACCTTTCACACTTAATATAAAATAATTTGATTACTTCAACAATATTTCTCTAACTTACTTGCCATTATAATCTGCCTGGCATAAAATGAAAAGACAAAAATAGAATTACAAGTAAAATCCAAATTTCCTAATGGTTCCCATTTATGGTTATTCTAATTTCAATCATTGCCCATAACATAAGTGATTCAATGTTATTATATTTCTTTTTCATTTTCTAGCATGTTTCTACATTCCTAGTTGTCTTTCTTTCTCCCCTCTTTTTTTTTTTTATCACTGCTGCCTACATATATTCAGTTAAGGTTCAGACTATATATTGAACACTTATTTTATTCCAAGCATATTGGGAGTGCACACATGAATATGACATATTTTCAGCCCTCAAGAAATTGATCATTAACTACATGTATGGAATATATATATCTTGATTTTGTATTTGTCTCTTATTAAATTGTGAGTTCCTTGAGGACATGACCTGTGTCTTATCTACCTATATATCGTAAGCACCCAGTACAGTGCCTGGCATAAAGTACACATTCAATTGGTGAGTCAATAAATGCACAAAGATTTTGTCCTTTCTTTTGCAAGCACGTATAAAAACATTTCATTCATAAACCTTAACTCAAATTCGTCTCTCACCATAACCTTTTAAAGTACGAGGGCAGGTATTTGTCATCCTTATTTTTAAAGTTGAGGAAACATAGAGGCAAATGTTGTAAATGATTTACCATAAACTGTGATGCTGGCACCCTGGTCTGCTGATACCTGTCATAGAATCAATTTTATGAGGGGTGTGAACTAGGCACAAAGGTAATTGTAGAAGTGTTAAGAATTTATCACTTTTCCAACTTCTGTAGAATAAATGCCTTTTTGGAGTAGAGTGGTTGTGCACTTGGTAACAACATTCTGCTTGAAAAAAGAAATAAGCATCTCTTTAATAAATTCAGTAACTTCGTCAGTTTCTAAGGGCCTACTTTGTATAGGTCCCTGTATTGTGTCTTGTGATAAGGATACAATGATGAATAAACCATCTGTTAATGAGCTTCCATCCCAGTGAAAGACAAGAGCAAATACATTATGGTAATTTGAAAAATGGTAGGGGTTTGTTGGACTGTTTGCTTAGTTACTATATATCAAGTTTTTACAATAAGCAAGGCCTTGAAAAAAATATTGTACGTAGTCGTATTTAATTTTTCCAACAGCCTTATGGGGTGAAATCACAATCCCCATTTTACAGATAAGAAATCTGAAATATGACTGAAGTATCAGAGAGTGGACAGTTGGTTTTTTGTGGAGGAAGTGGAGAAGAAAATCAGTGATAGGAGAATGGTATGGTCATACTAGATCAAGGAAGAGGTCTACAGTATTTATTTAAAGCATATTAGTAATAAAAGAGTGTCAGTTTTCTACCCAAATTGTTTTAGTCCTTTAATCATCTTTGAAGCCTTTTTTGGATTATATTTTTGTCTTGAGGATCACATTTTTGGCATAGGTCCCTGGGAATATGAGGAAAGGACATCTTAGAATGTTCCAGTTGGCTGGAAGTGTGGAAACATCTGAAGGATTTTTCTGGTCAGGTCCAGTAGGAGCAGAATTATGCTACAAGTTCTGGTTTTGGAGCACTTCAGGATATGGGAAATTGAATTCAGCGAACATGGAAATGATGATGAGAAATCCATAAACAAGTTTTAAAAATAGGTGACTTCCATGCCCTGTTCTTGACTTTTCCCATGTGTCACATAATTATCTTACATTGCACATGGACTGAGTAAGACAGAGTAGGTACCAGTGTATCTTATACTGCAATATTTTCACTACTTAAGTACATATTTCATGTGTTGAATTGATTATAAAATATAAAAAAAAGACAAGGTTCATCGTAGGATTTTGAATATATTAAAATGTCAGAGAAAGCAGAGACTCCATTGCCTTTCATTACTAGAATGCCATTGCTTTCAGTAGTTAATGAAACACTGAAGTACCACTATCTGAGAGTAATTTCAAAAAGGATAGTTTGTAACAAAAGACACTCAGGAAATACGGATTTTTTTTTTTACCCTCTTGGCAAATTTTCTTTATTATTTTTATATTTTATATTATTTTAAAGATGCGGGATACAATTCAGGGTTAGGTATACAAATAGTCATCATACAGGTAAAGTTTGGGCCTCACTTTGGTCCCCACTTCACCTGGTTTGATGAAGTGTGCCTCCCAACCTCCGACATTTTCCCACTACTGCCAATCCCTTTCTTACAGCATTATGATAATTGTTAAGGGTCCGCTTATGAGTGAGAACATGTGTACTCAGTTCTTTTTTTCTGTGATAGATCACTGAGTATTATAGACTCTAAGTCCATCCAAGTTGCTGCAATATATGACGCAGCAATCTCCTTTCAGGGAATATACCCGGAGGAACTCAAATCACTCTATGAAAAAGATACCTGCACGTGCGTGTTTATTGCAGCATTATTCACAATTGCAAAAACATGGAACCAATCGTGCTGCCCATTGAAAGTGGACAGGATAAAAAAAATGTGGCATATGTACATGAAGTGCAGAGTTTTAAAGATAGAAATACAGTTTTGTTACAGTGGGCTTTATTCAGTTCTGTCAAAGAAACCAACAACTTAGTGTTCTCCTTTTTACTTGAACTGCTAACAAAATGTAAACAGGAAGCAGCTTACAGGGATTGCTTTAATGACTATATAAGAGTCATTTGTAATTAATAAGATCTAAATGACAAACAATTAGAAATGATTATGCTATTAAACATGGCTCAGTTTATTTTACTCGATTAAAATGCTCCCCAAATAGCAATCATGTTTATACTTTCAATGATGTTTAATACATTTACACTTCGCCCACATTAATGTACTATAAATTTTGAATTGGTAGAATGTGACTGATGGCTTAATGACAAATGCCATTAGAACTTTTTACTTTTATCTTTTAAGTAATATTTTATACTGACAAGAATACAATCTATAATAACATAAATGCAAATTATGAAACATATAAGTAAAATAACCTGTGAATCCGTGGCCTAATATAACAGTTAAGACATTTCCAGTTTTATAGGGGAAACTCTCTTAATCTACTCTCTGACTTTACCTCCCAATTTCACACTATTCCACATACTAAGAGGTAACCATTCTGAGTACTGATATTATCTCTCCCGTGTGTTGTTTTCTTAATAGCCTTCCAATAATGTATAGATCTCTAAATGCACATTGTTTACTTTCTCTTGCTTCTGAGCTTTGTAAAAAAAATGTAGTTATATTTCAGAGATTTTTGAGCTTGGGTATAAACCAGTTTATCTGTGAGTCTCCGTTGCCCAATGAGTAAACATATAATTTGTTGAACCCAAGTTTAGCACATCTCAGTTTTTAAATTGCTTTAACATGTTTTCTTGGACATCTTCACAGTTGTCCTTGTGAGTTAAGCAGTAAAGGTAACATTTAATTCATTTGCATTTGGTAGATAAAGAAAATCCATCGGGACCGAGCTTAGCTTTAAAGAAAGAATAGAGGAGAAGGGAGTTGGGATTAACGGTAGACAAAATCTGTCTGGGGATGGGGGGGCACACCTCATCAACAAGGGTACCTGCACAATGTGTATTTGTATACCTAACCCTTAACTGTACCCCACAATTTTAAAATAAAAAATATGTTAAAAAAAAAAAAGAATAGTGTCTTCTCCGTAGGGTGATCTCATGCTACTCTCTTCCCTTCACACTATTTGCTAGCCACTCCATTTCTCCTGTAATTTCCTGATATGTAAGCCTTTTTTCTACTTCAGGGACTTTGTATATGTTTTTCTTGATTCTTGGATTACTCTTCCATATCTTTTTTCGCGTTACTGACAGATCTCAGTTAACCTATGGTTTCCTCAGGAAGGCCTTGACCACTGTACCTGGGCAGTCCACCCCCCTTTTTTGTCTATTGTTTGTCTTATTCACTGCACTTAGGACAATTTTTTTCCAGCTTGATTGTAGTATAATTGAAAAATAAAATTATATAAATTTAAAATACACCACATTATTTGATACCTGGATATACCATGAAATTATGATCATAATCAGGTTAGTTAACATTTCTATCACCTCACTTAGATACCCTTTTTAGTCTTGTGGTGGTGAGAACATTTAGAATCTACTCTCTTACCAAATTTCAAGTATACAATGTGGTATACTTGACTACAGTCACCATGCTGTATGTTAGATCCTCAGGAATAATCCATCTTATAACTGAAAGTTTGTACCCTTTGAACAACTTATGCCAATTATATATTCTTATGTTTGTTTAACTTGTTCTGTCTAACAATTTGACTGAAAAATCCGCATGGGCAGAGATAATGCCTCCTTTATCCACCTATATGTGCCTAATGTCTTCTATGGTGTTTAACACATAGGATTCAATTAATAGGTAATAATTGAATGTAATTATAGTTATCCATAAAATACTAAATATTCAGGCAACAATTATTTGGTTGTGTACCATGCCCAGTTTCAAGTTTAGGATAAATATCAGATTTTTAAAAATATTACTCATTTTGAAGTTGCATTTACCACCAGATGACACATCAAGATTTTATTGGTTTTTTAATATTGAATTATTTCAAATGATAGGTACATTATACACTTGAGTTGTTAACGACCCCATAATTCAATGACTGTAAAAAAAGATAAAAAGTTGTTGAAACAACCTTTTTTGTCATTAGAAGAATCGTACACAATAAGTACTTCTATTCTCTCTTCAATTTTGTTTTGCATTGGTAAGTGATCAGATTGGTTCACAGGTCTTGTCACTAAGAAACTTTTCTGTACATTAGAACTTTCATTTTTTCCCGAACTTGAAATGAATGCAATGTGTGCGTGTGTGTGTGTGCACACGCACATATATACTCATGTGTGTGGAAGCGAGAACATTTGTGTCTATGTGTTGCTAATGCCCACAACAAGGAAGAACACGCAAACAAGTTTGGGTTCTGTTGTGTCTTTCAAGTAAATATATAGAATTATGTGTTTGTTAAAGAGTGGAATTTAAAAAAATAGCATGTTGGATAAAATATTTTCTATTGAAGGGAGGGCAAATTGGACAGTTGCCAGATGTTCTACCAGACATGGAGTTCTGAAATGTCAATACAAATTTAATAAGTGGAGAAAATTATATTCACCAGAATTTTTTGTTTTTGAGAAGAGAACACAGATGGTTAGAGATAAAACTATTCTGTGCTCCCTCACCATGGATGGTCCCTGCCATGCCCTCCAAGGCCTGGTGCACCACAGTTGTGTTTTATTGAGGTAGGCATGTAAACAGGGACATTGCACCATTTGTTCTCCTCTGCTCTTACCCAGGGCAGTGCTTAGTTCTACTTGTCGTATTTACATTATCTTATAAGAACTTAAAAAATAATATGAGTTTGAAGAGGATCACATTGTTAGTCTGCCCAAGGTACCCACTTCTGGCTGCTCTTTGCTGATTTTTAAGAGGATAGAGTGATCTGTCTGGCTGCTATTTACCTGCAATCCCTCGTCTTGTCCCTCTGCCTCAATCACCCTCCTCCAGCCACCCTGATCTTGTGTTTCCTCCCACTTGTCACAGGGTTGAATGTGCCGCTTGGTCTGAAATGCTCTTTTCCTAACTCTTTACATGGCTTCTTAGTGCTCAGATTTCAGATTAAACGTTAGTTCCCCAAAGGAACCTTCTTTATCTATACAAAGTAGAAATGGCCCAGTCACAGTGCTCTGTTTATTTTCTTTATAGCACTATTTACTGTCTGTCACAATGTGTTTAGTGTCTGGTGTCCTCAGTAAGATGTAAGTGACATAAAGGCCAAGACCTAACTATCTTACTTTGTTTCGTCTCTCATATTACTAGTTAGCTACCAGTTAGATCCTAGAATGATATTGTAATTACATAGCAGATACTCATTAAATATTTTAAAAATCAATTTAGAAATGATTGGTTTTTGTTTCTGTTCTTTGTAGTTTGTACATTCTACTTTTTTCACACCATCATAATGTGTTTTATTCTACAAGGTTTTGCGAATTTTATATAAGTTACTTTTCACATAAAAGAGTAGACCCAGCCAAGGCTGTCCTGTGATGATATCTGTAACCAAGACATATCTGGACTAAACCAAAAAGTGAACTTGCCTAACAGTAGATAAACACATGAAAGATCCCTGCTGCACTAATTTGGTACTTATCCATTTTTGATTTAAATATTAGTGTGCTACATTTATCTTTAAAAATACACATAAATATATGTACGTGTGTACTTGAATTTGCACTTCACTCTAGTTAAAATACGGATCATCTGGTTTAGGCACAGTCTTTCTTGAAGCAGGAACACAGACGATATCTTGAAATCTCTTCCATATTTATAACTGTTGATATTTGACAGCCTACACTACGATCCAGGCCCAGGGCTACTGCTTTCATGTATTACTTATATTTGATATAACAACCAAATGAGATAAGTATTATTATCTCATTTTACCAATGAGGGTTGGAGAAAGCCAGGAAACTGTAACATTCATTTTATATATATAGACTAATTTTGCAACCATAAAATTTTTTGATTTTACTAAACAATTCTTTTTTTTCCTATATAACTAAAACTGATAATAAACAGAATTGGTGTAACAGCTGCTGTTGTTTATGATTTGCAGAGTAGTCTAAATTTAATATTCACCAAAAAGCACTTTATGCTTATGTCAAATAAATCCTTTGTCTTTTTATCTTTAATCAAAGGAATACTTCTTGTGACTAGTGTTTAGAAAGCTGTCTTTATAAACCGAGTCACAAATTAGTGTGTTGATCTTAGCGCATTTTGATCATGTCCTTTGTGTATCTTCTCCCCCCGGGTTCCCTCATTCCCTTCATGTATTTTTTTTTTTTTTTTGCCATGAGAGTGGCAGGAACTGTGACAGATTGAAAAGTACTGTGTATGTAGAAGCTCTTCACTTCCAGTTAGGCCCCAGAAAGCTGTTTTTCAGTCCTAAAAGTTGCTAAAGAGGTTTCGCTCATAATGCTCACATGTTTTTCCGACAAGCATGTATGAGACTTAAAATATACAGAATCAAGCATATTCCTTTTCACTTGGTTTACATAGTTCATCCATATTGAAATTGGATTAGGGCAAGAAGCTCCCTTTATTTAGTTCTGGAAGAGACTTAGAAATGCTTCAGTGGTTACTGAATCCCTAGCAAGATGGTTGCTATGTTTCCTTTATGTTCTTGAAAAAACTTTTACTTTACCCAGGATTAAAATTAACCCACAAGTATGAAATGTTTTAGCCACATTTGAAAAAGTGTTGTTTTTTTTTTAATCTCTTGCTAGTAACTTTTCAATTGTATAATCATGACACTTTTCACACCTGTGTGCTCACTCGTAGAGCCTGTCCTAGATTTTTCAGTACATACTTAGAACTAATCTATGAAGGAGGACCCCCCAAAACCCCAGAATTTATTTATAAAACACTGTGTATTTATTCTTACATGCTTAAACTTTAGTCACTTTCAAAGTACTCTCCGTTTGATGCAATGCACCTATTGAGATGCTTTTTCCACTGCTGAAAACAGTTTTTAAACTTGTCAGTTTTGATGCCTTTTTGTGCTTCTGCCATTTTTTGTTTCACCTCTTTCACATCAGCAAAACGTTTCCCTTTGAGGACTTTTTTCCTCTGGGGAAACAAACAAAAAGTTTCTCGGGGAGAGATGAGTTGAATAGGGAGTGTGTGGGGCAGAAATTTTGGGTCAAAAACTGGTGTGGGCTGGTGTGTTGTCATGGTGAAAGAGCCAGTCACCTGTTTGCCACAACTTGGGATGTTTCTTCCTCAAATCATGACATAACCTTCTCAAGCTTCCAGATAAAGACTTTGGTTGATCCTGAGGAAAAAATTCCATGTGTACCTCAAGCGGCCTGTCCTCCAAAAAAAAAAAAAAAAACATTAATTTCTTTTTTGTTCCCCCTCGTAAGTCCACTTTCAAATGACACTACACTGCCTCATGGGTAGTGCAGATATAATTAACAGACTAGGCCTAATTCTTCTCTCCCTGTCCCTTATAACATTGTTGTCATTCATGTTACTTATCCATTTGCTTGGATCCATGTGCTATAATCACATAATACATGGTTACTCTTTTTATTTTGTGCAGTTATCTGCTAGGTCAGTTAAGAATAAAGAAAATAAAGTATTTTATTTTACAGTTATTTATTCTTTCTCTGACTCTTTTCATGTAGATCCAAGTTTCCAACCTATATCATTTTTCTTTTTTCTAAAGAACTTCGTTTGTAATTTCCTACAGAACAGGTCTGCTATTAATGAATTTTCCTTTTTTGTTTGTCTGAGAAAATCTTTGTTTCTCCTTAACTTTTGCATTGTTGACGAATATGAAATTCTAGGTAAGTGTATTTCAAAATTTCAATAGGAAGTATTTCAGTCCATTCTCTTCTTGCTTACATTGTTTGTTTCAAGAAGAGTTGTTCATTTTTCAGTTTGCTCAGCATTTTTTCTTATTGGAAAACAGAGTGACACCTTGCAGACTCTTTGCCAATCAGGGCTGGAGCTGGAAGTCCCCTTGCGACTTACTCTTTGTCCTTCAAAATACGTTTTATTTATTGGAAAATTCCAAACACCCCTGTGGCCTTCTTAGTCTTCTCAGATTTCCCATTTTTAAAATGTTATTATCAATATTAAATTTCCCTTGTAATTATTTCTCTTTTATGCTCACTTTTAATATTGTCACTGTATTTGGGCTTACTGAAGATGGCATGGATAATAATATGCTTAAAATACCTCAAAATCAAATACAGAAACCGCAGGCCAGCGCAAGACTGTTTACAGCATGATAAGGCGGCTAAATGTGAACCCATATGGCTGTTATCACCATTTGCTGATGAGGCACCAGAGTAATTCTGCAGCTAAATTTTATTTGTGTGAAATTTTTAAAGTAGAGTCATTTTTCCATTAATTACGTAGATCAGGAGTGAAACTGTGGATGGATATTTGGTGGGAGTAAATAAGAGATATTGTGATTCAGTAAGTTTAAGGAATGAAAACTTGTGTAGATACTAGTATGATATTCTCAGGATTAGTTAAGACTCCCTAGTCTATGCTCCCATAGCATTCTGTGAAGCATACATACTATACAGCTATTGCTTTTTGCTTATCTCCCCTACAATAGTATTTTTTCCCCTTTTCCTTTTTTTTAAAACCCGTTTCCATTACCTGATACAAATGAACAATTCAGCAAACATTAGCACTCTTCCAATGTTTACTCAAGTTATATGTGACAGACAGTACTAAGTAAGGAATACTTTGGCCTTCAAGTATACGGTATTTTTCCCTATAGAAAATCTGTTTGGAATTGAAGAATAGTCTAGTGAGACAGACTTTAGTATTTTAATTTAAACAATGTTGAGATGAAGCAAGTCGTATTTATACATTTGCATAGCATATCAAGTCCACATCTTTCTAGCCCTGCCTGGCTGCTAGATTTGTATTTTCAAGAGCTGCACTTTGATGTGTGTGTGTGTGTGTATGTGTGTGTGTGTGTGTGTGTGTGTGTGTGTGTGTGTGTGTGTGGACTGTAGTTTGGATATGGATATGGTTTGTTTGACCCCTTCCAAATCTCCTGTTGAAATTTTAATCCCGGGTCTGGCGGACCCACCTGGTAGGGAGGTGGGAGACAGGGCCTTGTGGGAGGTGTTTGGGTCATGGGAAGTGCATTCCTCCTGACCAAGCTAGTGCTATCCTCAGGGTAATGAGGGAGTTCTTGCTCTGTGTTCCCATTAGCTGGTTTTTATTTTTATTTTTAAAATTTTTTATTTTAATGATGGGGTATGCAATTCAGGGTTAGGCATACAAATGATAACTGGTTTTTTAAAAGAGCCTGGTGCCTTTCCTCTACCCCTAACACTCTCATCACGTGATCTCTATGTATGCTGACTCCCTTTCCCCTTCTGCCATGAGTGGAAGCAGCCTCAGGCCCTCACCAAATGCACATGCTGGCACCATGCTTCTTGTACAGCCTGCAGAACCATAAGCCAAATAGACCTCTTTTCTTTACACATTGCCCAGCCTCAGGTTTTCTTTTATGGTAACATAAATGGACTAAGACAACTGTGTCTGTGTTTCATAGATTAGTATGAATTGTGTTAAAACATCTGGGTGCTTTTAGATGTCTTTCTTTTGAACAAAGCAATCCCACAACATAAGCAAAACATCACCTAACATTTGTAACTGTGTGCAGAATGCTAGTACTGTGTCTAAAACCATGTTTCCCTGGGTTTGGCAAATGTCGCCAGAGTGTGTTTGCCAAAGGCAAATAGATTGTGTTTATGTGATGCAAAAATATTTGATTTTTATGGGAAATTCTGTAGAAATCAGTATTGGGTGCTTAGACGCAGGCAGGTCAAACTCCTGTTTTTTAGACACTCTTTTTCCCTGATCAGGTGATTGTTCTGATGCTGTGGAGACATAACTTTAATCAAACAGAAAAACAAAAGGTTTCATTAAAGGGTACAGTGAAAAATTTTATTTTTGTACAGTACTATGCTTTTTCTCTTCATAGGTTGATCTTTTTTCTGAATTATTATTGCATCCAAGTGTTGTTAGGGCCTAGAGAAATCATTTAATCTAGTCGATTGACAGGAATGTGCTGAGCTTTTTCTAAAGACTTCGTAATGATTGGATATAGAGAACTGCAGAGTCAAACCTCACCCCAATACAGTTTTCTCAAATTGAAAAGGAAAATTTAGTTCATGAATGTCTTAGGTGGAAAATACCCTAGAACAAAGATATATACTGTCCCTCAGAGCTGTTTATGTGGTTCTGGGGAGATTTTCTCTGAAACAAGATAATATATATGGGGTCAGAGGGAAAGGCTTGGCTTCAAATGGATCTTTGGTATTCCCTCCACAGATTTGTTTTAAAAATTCCGGAAAGATTCATGAGCCAGTGAATGGCTAAACAAGTTCTTTTTAAATATTTTGTCAATGTTGGGCAGAATTTTAAGCTATGATGAGAATTGTTTTGTGAAAATCTAATCTTATGTTTTTGAGAATGGATTTGCATTGAGAGCTAGTTAAAAATGGTAAGAGTTGATGTGGAATTATTTTTTTTATTTTTTTATTTTTTTGAGTTGGAGTCTCACTCTGTCTCCCAGACTGGAGTGCAGTGGCCGCTCCCGGCCACCGCAGCCTCGACCTGCTGGGCTCTGGCGATCCTTCCGCCTCAGCCTTCCAAGTAGCTGGAACTACAGGCGCGCGCTAC
>CAUYQG010286378.1:0-18303 GCA_963574415.1 Tarsius wallacei | reverse complement strand
CGCTCCTGGCCACCGCAGCCTCGACCCGCTGGGCTCTGGCGATCCTTCCACCTCAGCCTTCCAAGTAGCTGGAACTACAGGCGTGTGCTATCACGCCCGGCTAATTTTTTGATTTATTGTAGAGATGAGGTCTCGCCAAGTTGCCCAGGCGGGTCTCGAACCCACAGGCTCAGGCAATTCACTCACCTCGGCCTCCCAAAGCGCGGGATTACGGGCTGAGCCACCGAGCCCGGCTAGGAAGTGTTTTCATTGGAAAGAAATCCACAGGACATCACTGTTCTGCTGTAAATGAGACGTTTGTTGGGGAAGTTTTTTGTGAGGGACATTATACTATTCCCCATATGCATCAAAAGATTTTTCAAAACTTTGGAAAGGCTCAGAGAATCAGAGGAATCATATCTGACGACGATCCCCGTGTAAAACACATCAACACATTTTGCTTGACTTCTTCACTTCAAGTGACCTCTAAAGTGATCAGCATGTTCTAGATCTTCCTCAAAACAAGGTTCAGTGGGGACTGGAGGGTCTTTACCCAGTAGTTTTAACATGCGGAGGTGTGGATGAAATTGTGGCCCTGCTGGCTGAGGGGTGGGAGGGTGGTCCCAAAAGAACCAAAAGGAATTAGGAGGTGGAGGTTTTGGAGCAATTCCTGCCTACTGACAAATTTTCAGAGTTATCTTGGGAAATATCCACATGTTCTTGGGCTAAAGACCTGATCGGAAGGAATGTGAATCCCTTCCTGGAGCGAATGGGTGTGCTGAAGACTAGTTCCATCGCAATAACTTTGGTGTGCTTGCTTCCATCAGCAGCACTGTGTGATCTCCTCCAGGGACTGGTGGCTGGCTCTTAGTGCCCTCTACTGAGGACTTCTGCCCAGTGCTTAACGTACACGAGACACACAACAAAGGTACATGCCGAGTGCATGAACAAAATAAAGGAAATATACAACTAGTGGTACTAACTGCCAGGGAGTTTACCCTCAGTTAAATGCCATTCCATAAAAAGTGAACCTGGATGTAAAAAAAAAGTTGATGTAATCAACAATACAAGATGATCAACTTTGGGAGGCCAAGGTAGGAAGATCACTTGGGGCTGGGAGTTTGAGACCAGTCCGGGAAACATAGTGAGACACCGTCTCTACAAACAAATTTTAAAAATTAGTTGGGCATGGTGGCTCACGCCTGAAGTCCCAGCTACTTGGGAGGTGGAGGTGAGAGGATTCCTTCAGCCCAGGAGTTTGAGGCTGCTGTGAGCTAGGATCACACCCATGCACTGCAGCCTGGGTGACAGAGTGAGACACTATCTCTAAAAACACACACAAACACGCACACACACACACACACAAATAAATATTATCAAACAACAGCTAACATGAATAAAGCCCTTGTTTTTTTATTGTGTATGTGTGTGTGTGCGTGTGTGTGTGTGTGTGTGTGTGTGTGTGTGTGTTTTGAGTTGGAGTCTTACTCCATTACCCAGGCTGAAGTGCAGTGGCACACACGCTCATGGCCACCCCAACACTGACCTTCTGGGCTCTGGCGATCCTTCCACCTCAGCCTTCCAAGTAGCTGGAACTATAGGCGCACGCTACCACCCCCAGCTAATTTTTGATTTATTGTAGAGACGAGGTCTCTCCAAGTTGCCCGGGCTGGTCTCGAACCCGCGGGCTCAGGCAATCCACTCGCCTTGGCCTCCCAAAGTACTGCGATTACAGGCTGAACCACTGAGCCCGGCCTTGAATCAAGCCCTTTACATGCCCACCCCTTTATATTTTTGTCTTATTTAACTCTGCAGCCAACATACCACCTCAGCACTACCACTCCCATTTTTAAAGATGAAAACCGAGGCCTAGGGAGATTGAGAAAATTACCCAAAGGCACATCATTAGTAAGTGGCAAAGGCAAAAATCAAACACAGTTGTGTCTGACTGCAAAGCGGGGGCTCTTAACTGCTCTCTTCTACTGCCCTTTGAAGGGGAGGAAGTAGGATTTCGGTAAAGTGCAATCATGCCTCCTTCATCTGTCAGAGTTCTTCAGGGGGCAAATAACTTGGTGGGAAGGGAGATTATATTTAGTCTTTTAAAAGCTTTGACAAGACTACTTTCAAAATTAAGAACCCTTGGTGCCAAATATTTTGTCATGGATAGGGAACAGCTTAGAGACGGCAACTAGCAAAGCAACAAACTGATCTCTTTCTCCATTCACTACTAGATTACATTCTTTGGGGTTTAATTCTAGGCCTTTTATTCTATGCTTTTATGGAAGAGGAAGTGTACAATGAGACCCCCGGGTAATCATGTGGAAATGCTATCTAGTGGGGATAAATCTAGGCTGACCCCAAAAGGCTGAGAACAGAGACACAGGGCAGGCCAGTGCCAGGGAGACTCCTGCGTGTACTTCTGGGAGGACAACTCAGAAAGGAAGACGGTTGCTACAGCCTGTTCCCTAAAGACACCAGCCCAAAGGGCTGCCATGACCCGGAAGGACAACAAAAGGTCAGGCTTAACTGGAAAGGAAATGTACATACATCAGTGTGCTACCTTTGTGTGGTACCACCCCAGACCTGCCCAGAGGTGCAGAAAGGGACCACAAAAAAAGCCAGAATAAGGAGTGAGAGAGGGAGAGGCCATATGAGGACAGGAGAAGGAAGTGAGGTGGGATCAAAGTACTTCAAATTACTAAGAGTGCAAATGTTCAAACACAGTCTTGGCCATCAAATCCTAGAAGGCAGAACTAGAGCAAACTCTTGACACTTGAAAGGGAAGCAGTTAGTACAGATAAAAGCGACTGCTAGCTTACACAGTGGGTAGTCAACGTGTCTAATTCATTATCCCGAGAGGTGAGACAGGTTGAAAATACAAATTGCTCTTTAAAAGGTTTGGAGAAAGCTGTGGGTGATCGATTCACAATGGGTTCTTGGGTAGACAGTGACTTTTAGGAGGGCATCCGTAAGGACTGAGAGCAGAAAGGAGAATTGTGGTCATTAAAAGTCTCTGGGTATGGTGGCCAGAGGTAGCACTCACTTACAAGGGCAGGTGTTTGGCTTAATACTCTGTTTGACCATCTTGAAATTCTCAGTACCTTTTTGAACTAGAGGCCTGAGTTTTCATTTTGCTGTGATTTGGAGCTAACTCAGCTGATCTAATAATGGAGGGGTCAAACGAGGGCCAAGAAAAGAGGGCAATCGAGGCAGCTGGATCCAAACGATAACAGGAAGTGGGACATGTATAGAACGAACAGTTTCCTAGGAAACTGGTTGCACCATCTAAGTGTCGCACACATGCTTTGCTAAAAAACATTGCCTAATGTCAGGGAATAAAATAAGAGAAACCAGGCCCAGGAGAACCCGGGACACACCTGATGGTACTCAATGACCTGATGCATGGCAGATCCATAAATAGAATCATCTAGAAAATTCCAAAATCATCTCAAAAGGAGAAAAAAAAACAGGCCTCGATGGGTCTGGTCTCTGGTGGGTGTTTTGGGGTTGAGTGGTGGCCTCATCCCAGGCGCATGTGTTTTTTAGACATGTTCTTAAGTGGCGACTTTAGCTTATGACAAGGGCCACTCCTGAGTTCTCTGGGAGGCTTGAAGAGTCTGGATTCTGAATGAAGGGTGAAGATGATTCTATAAAAGGGGGAGAAATGCACTCATGGGAGCCCGAGGTTAGGCTGTGCCTCTGGCTCTGCTCACCCCTCCCATCAGGGAGGCGACATTTCTAACAAGCACTTCACTCTTGGGGGTCCTGGCTTTTCCATCTTCAAAGCAAGTTAACTCAAATCCTCCTTAGAAAGCACAAAGGTGCTGATGAGGCAGGGAAAGAAAAAAAAACAAACACTATGGAAATAATTAACACAAGTGTTCATGTTGTCGCAGAAATAATTACAGAAGAAACACCAAGAAATTCTCTGCAGACATTCATGTAGCTATCAACTGATGTTTTTCAGCTAACAGAGAAAGAGGTTGCTATAAATTAGGATGAGACCGTGCCACAAGGAAATCCTGGATCAGTAAGGCTTTGCTTGGTTAGAACATTTTGAGTATCCTAATAAAGTCTCCTGGGTGATTTTTCTCTTTCACTTAACTGTATTCTCCGTTCTCTTTTCTATCCAGAAATTGGTTCTGATGAGGACGTATTGGCTCCAGATGTTCCGAGTGAGAACTCTTTCCTAGCTGAGAACTTTTAACTTTTTAAAAAAATTTGTATTGAGAAATAAGGTCTTGATCTGTCACCCACACTGGGGTGCAGTGGCACAGTCGTAGCACACTGCTGCCTTGAACTCCTGGACTCAAGTGATCTTCCCACCTCAGCCTCCCAAGTAGCTGGAACTGCCAGGTGCATAACGCCCGGATAATTTTTTTTGTTGTTTTTTGAAGAGACGAGGTCTTACTTTGTTGTCCAGGCTGGTCTCAAACACCTAGCCTCAAGTGATCTTCCCACCTTGGCCTCCCAAAGCGTTGGGATTACAGGCATGAGCCATTGCACCCGGCCTATCCAGGTGTGCCCCGACCCACTGGCTGACTTGCTGCTTTGTCCTCGGCAGAAGGCCAGCATATCTGAGACCTGACTCTGACTCCCCTCCATGCTCTCAGCTTTGATCCTTAGTTGATTGGACAATTTGAGCAGGAGCACCCAACCCATAATCCAGCCAGTGTATGCCCTGGCACAAGAAACCTGGGCAGGGCCATCCTTTCCACTCTCACCTCTACGAACCAGGCCCGTTTGCTGATGTGTAGAAATCAGGGTCATGGCAAGAGATTCACAGGGGGCCACAATTACCCAGCATACAGGGAATTCGGCTTCCAGGACCACCTGGGGCCTGTCGGCCTTCCATCCCTTCTGGTCCTCACGCATCCCTTAAAGCCTCCTCTTCCTTGAAGGGTAGAAGCAACTCCTTGGGGAAAAGTCAGGAGGGATGGATTTCAACTTGACTTAAAGGAGGTCTTTTTAAGAGTCGACGCTGAGCAGCTATGAAATGGACTGCTTGGGAGTGAGGTTAGGGAGGGAAATAAAGTCACTGTCACGTGGTAGGGATGTTGTAGGGGGAGATGTGAAGCCGCCTCCCATGATGCCATCCCATGAGTCTGCATATTTGGGAAGGCTGGTAGGCTCTATAGCCAACCTTGTGGTGAGGGAGGAAATGCCTCACCATCCTTCAGGCTGAGAAATTCATCTGAAACAGCATGGTTACCCCACCCCAGATTCATCTGCCCTCATTCCCCAGAAGGCACCTCTCACCTCTTTAAGTCACTGTCAGATGTTATTTCTTTAGAAATGTGTCCTCTGGGCCGGGCTCAGAGGCTCAGCCTGTAATCCCGCACTTTGGGAGGCCGAGGTGAGTGAATTGCCTGAGCCCGTGGGTTCGAGACCGGCCTGGGCAACTTGGCGAGACCTCATCTCTACAATAAATCAAAAAAATTAACTGGTCATGGTAGCGTGCGACTGCTGTTCCGACTACCCGGAAGGCTGAGGCGGAAGGATCACTGGAGCCCAGCAGGCCGAGGCTGCGGTGGCCGGAAGCGTGCCACTGCACTCCAGTCTGGGCGGCAGTTTGAGACTCCAACTAAAAATAAAAATAAAAATAAATGTGTCCTCTGACCAGACTGCAGGCTCCTCTGGGTAAGCTGCTCAGTCACCCCGAGGACTTGGCATGATGCCTAGCCAGGCACGGAATGAATGCACGAGTCAGCAAATGAATGAATGATGTGGTCATCCAGGCCCTGGAATGTCCAGTGTCCCTGCTCTTGTGTTCCTTCTTGCTGAACTGGGGGCTGCCGGGGGGATAGCTTGGATGGCAGAGGCCGGGACAGGGATGGGGCACATCTAAAAGGGCCAGAGATGCTAGGAGAAATGTCCTCTGAGTGGGGTGTCATGCCCTTCTCCTACCCAGATCTCTGCCTTTGGGCTGGTGCAGGAGGGCTCCCTCTCCTGTCTGTGTCCTCAAAATGCCATCCCCTGCACACGTACTTGCATGCACTGATCAGGGTGTCTGGTTCCTCACCACGGTCACTGGCCTCAGAGGCGTGGGAGGAGACAGCATACGCAGAGGCAGATTGGGAGAAGCAACAGCCTGGGAGGCGCCGGGACCCAGAGTTCTGAGCCTGTGTGACCAGGACCAGCTCCTTCCCCTCCCTGCACCACCTCCTCCAGAATAGAAAAGGAGAAATGGGGCTCTCAGCAGCAAGGGGATCCTGCTTTTAAAGGCACGGAGCTCTGGATGGGAGAGAATCCGGTGACCTTAGTCTAGTCAACGCGGGCATCCTCATCCCATTCTGAGACATCTTGGCTGGTTCCCTGACCCCAGCCCAGACCCACCTTCTCGTGTGACTGCAGAGCCAGTGGTAACTGAAGTCCCCCCCTACTGCAGTTCTCACAGCCCCTCCTTCTCCCAGGAGGGAGAAGGCCAGAGTGGCAGGGAGCCTAAGTCTGCAGGCCTCAAGCCCGGTAAGAGGTTGTGGCACCGATCCTCAGGAATGCCAACTCTGCTCTTTCATGAGGGGTGCCTGCCGGGCCTGGGGTCTCCTGTTCTTTGCCTGCATCTACCATGGCCTGAGAGTGGCCAACACCGGGGAGTTGCAGAAAGGAGACTGGATGCAAATATTATGGAAGGCACGTTGTATTTGGGTTTAGGTGGAGCAGAGACAGCCTGTGTAGGGGGACAGTGGAAAGCCACAGGGGGAACAATGGAGCGTTGTAGAGGTGGCGTAAAGAAGGCGACACCAGTGAACTGAGGCTCAAGATAAATGTGACACCCTGTCTATCATTGTGAGTGGTGTTCATGTCTGCCCACTCCTGCCCCCAATCATTTTTTCCTTTGCATATCTCCGTGACTATAGGGAAGGCTGGTTGGTTGGGCCCGTTCCTCTGAGGCTAAGAAAGGAAAAGGGGGAACGTCAGGAAGTCTGTTCAAGGCCAGCCCCCGGCGTGTCAGGAGTCAGAGCTGGAATTCAAATCTGACATTCCTCTCCTATTCTTCCTGGAATTCGACTCTTTTTTTTTTTTTTTTTTTTTGAGTCGGAGTCTCACTCTGTCGCCCAGACTGGAGTGCAGTGGCCGCTCCGGGCCACCGCAGCCTCAACCTGCTGGGCTCCGGCGATCATTCTGCCTCAGCCTTCCAAGTAGCTGGAACTACAGGCGCGCGCTACCACGCCCGGTTAATTTTTTTGATTTATTGTAGAGATGAGGTCTCGCTCGAACCCTGGGGCTCAGGCAATCCACTCACCTCAGCCTCCCAAGGCGCGGGATTACAGGCTGAGCCACCGAGCCCGGCGGGAGTTCGACTCTTTAGGGTGTCACTTCTGCTTTGGAGAGCTCTACATTGAAAGCATGTTCTTGAGAAAGAGTCCCCATCCCACCCTCATCTCTTTCTCTGCTCCCTTTAAGTCCTTATTGTCTTGGCAGTTTTATGGAGTCTGTCCAGTTGGAACCGCAGATTACTGTTGTGGAGTAGGAAGGAGACTCCGAGGGACAGGAGACACTGGTTGTAGTTTTCTGGTTTTGTCCCAACTCGCAGGGAGACTTTGGGTCTGCTCCTGGTAAGATGACAGGTCAGATCCCCTGTGCTTCTCATAGACCTTGCTTCAAAGGGTCAAGGTGCCTGGGTTTTGTGGGGCAGGAGCAAATGGGCCAGCCTGCCTCAGGCAGCATGGAGGGTGGCCCTCAGTCCCTGTTGCCTTCCCTGCAGGGATGGCTGCCACCCCTCCCACCACAGGATCATGTCCCTGGAAACACCATCGGGGAAGGCTGGGTAAGCGGAGGAAGCTGAGGACAGTCTGAGTTCTACGTGCCCCCTCGAGCAGCCTGGCTCGGCACCATCCCAGACCCCGAGCTGCACCCGGAGAGACTCCTGGGCCTGAGGTGACCGTGAGACAACACTCAGAACCTGAGCCTGTCGCTCTCAGTGGGAGAAATTGCTAAACTCTGTGAGCCAAATACCTTGAAAGGCTAAAATGACTTTAAATGCCTAAACATTTTAAAACAAACCTCGCAACACAAGGCTTTTAATTCCTTTTCTTTTTCCCTTGCCCCAGCGCTAAAGCTCTTTCTCTCTCTCTGTTGCTGTCTCTTTTGGGGGGAATTCAAAGCCGTTTTATGCCTCATTACCTGCACACTGTGAGTGATGTCTGTCGGTCCATGTGCTGTAAATACCTTAAATCATGCTTCATTAAGAATATCTATGGTGCTATTAAAGAGCTATAATAGACAACGAGTTAACAGATGATTAAAGATGAATTCCATTTGTGTCAGTCACCAGCCAGAGAGAGACGAGAGGCTGTAAGTTCTCAACTCATTATCCAACAGAGTGCAGCTCTGCCTGCCGCCCGTCCTGGATTTGTGCGGGGTAGGGGAGGCAGGGGAGGGCTGTCTGCCTGCCCGAAGTACGGGGTGGGCAGGGTGGTGATGAGGCGGGCTGCCCCCGGGGAGGATGAGCGCGTGGGACTGGCCAAGGGGGATACGGGAGAGGGAATCCTGTGTTGGCTCAGGGAAGGGAAGTGTGTGTGTGTGTGTGTGTGTGCGCGCGCATATGTGTGTGTGAGGGTGTACTCACCCCCTGCGCACGTGTGTCAGGAGCCGTGCGCACTGACAGTGCTGTCAGCTCTGCCTGCCTGTCTCCATGCACGTAGTCAAATTCCACTTGGAGCCATCAGAAATAGATCAATTTTGACTGTCTGGTAGCCAGAGAAAAAGAGGCACGTGGGAAGGAGGAGATGGAGTTGCAGAGGGGGAGACACTGGATTTTTGGTAGGGGCCACGGCAAGTAGGAAGGAAGGAGAAATTTCTTTTCCTCAGCTGCATTTTCAGAGAAGAGAAGATGAGCATCATCAAGAAAAAAAAATTGTTGGCAAAAAGGTGGGACTGCTGAGGGAGCGGAATTGTTTCTCTTTGGAGAACTATCTGTGAAAGACAAAACTTCACTGTCTAGTGGCCAAATTCTTTTTAGAAGCATTAGCTACCATCATTCAGAGAGTCAGTGAGTCTCACTTCCTTTCCTCCTAGTATGAGGTCCAGAAAGCAGCAAATACCTTAATTCCCAGTTCAGTGCCTGGGACCACAAAGACTTTGGCAAGAATGAACAGGTAAGGTCACAATCAGAAGTAAAGAGGAACACAGTGATTCTAATAGGTGGCTTCAGCATTCTCCATGGTTATTACATTTCTTCTTCTCCATCCTTTAGAAGATATTGGAATTATTCTCCCACTTTACAAATGGAGGCACTAAAAATAGATCATGGCAACTGATGAGTTAATAGATATTAAGTGCTTTCTCCTGTAAGACATGTCTCTGGCATTTAAGAACTGGTTCTTGCCTTCAAGGAGCTTTACAGTGAAGATGGGAAGGTGGAAATCCCATTGCATGGGTGGAGGAAAGAAAAGCTACCAACCCGATGTCAGCTAGAGGGTAGGAGGACGGGGTTGGAAGACATAGCAACTTGGTACTAGCAGCCTTAGTTGAAACTGTGTGTTGCTTGTGCTAATGATAACACACCAGCTCTTCTTGGCATCTTCTGACCCAGACGGTGTTTCTGTGCCCACTGCCAAGTTATCCTGGCTCTGCCGGCAACGCTGATGTGTGGCATTATGCGATTCACGTCCCTGGTGCTGCTGTCACGTTCTCTGACATCCTGGGTGTCACCTGCCATGCTGTCTTGAATGTGCTACTTGGCCTGGGGTGTTACTACAACTCCTCACTCTTCATTTCTACTTTTTATGCAAAAAAAAAAAAATCTAAAAGCTGTCAAAATCTGATGCCTCTGATTTCTTTCACATGGAGCCAACCCAAGACGTCCAAGTGACCATGGCTTTAATCTGTCGTCGGTTGCCGTGGAATGTGGCTGGTTTGTGAATGGGCCTGGGAGAGAGGACCTGAGCGTGTTATGGGAAGGAGGCGGCACCTGCGGGCCTTTGGTAAATGCTGGGTAGAAAGAAATGGAGAGCGAGTTAGGGTGGAGGTGGTGGGCACAGAGGGGCTTGCGTCTGCCTTGTGTCTTCCAGTTCACCAAGTACATCCACACATATGAACTCATTGGATCCCCCGGGAGCCCTGTGAGAGAAGACGGTGTTATCATACCCTTTTAGAAAAGAAAAAAGTTGTGGCTTAGGAAAGAAAAAGTGGTGGGCTCAAGGATTTGAGCCAGTGAGTGACAGAGCTGGGATTATTGTTCTTACTGCAAAGCCTCCCCTGGCTGAGAGACCACGCTTGGTTTAGAGTTGGTGTTGATGGGACCCTCCAGAAAACAATGAAGGTGGACAAGCTGGAGTGCATGGGGACTAGTCCTCCTGGCTGGCACCTCGAGTTAGAACAAGCAGGTAAGAGGGACCGAAGAGGGGCTGAGAAAGCTGGAAGGGCCAGGAAACCAGAGAGAAAGCCATGTCCACAAAACCAGGAAGGTGGGTTGCGGTGAAATGGGAGCTGTGATGGGGCCAGGGCAGCACCCCTAGGAGGGGCTGTTCTTGGCCTTAAAAGAGAGCACCTTTACACGGCGAGAGTGTGTATATGAGTGTGTGTGTTTATGCACACACATGTGTAGGTGGTGCTAGAAAGAGCAAGGGCGATGGGCCTGCCACAGATGGCTTCTAGTCTTAGTTCTCCTAATCCTTCCTCCCAGCGTGGTTTGAAGAGGAAATGAAACCTGGATGTTTGGAGCTATGTCTAGGCTCAGAAGCAGGAAGGCTGTTGCATACAGTCAGTGTTACGAACAGCCACAGCCTCCCAGGACCTCGAGGAGGGGTGGGAGGAAGGGCCTCTCGTTGCAGTGTGATCCAAGTTTAGAAAGGAGTTGGAATAGACTTGGGTTCAGACACGGCTTCATGCCATGTCCCACTTCCAGGAAAAGAAACGGGCTTGTTGGAAAAAGAAAACAGACTCGGAAAGCATCTTGGGTATCCAACAGTTCTTGGGAAACAGCATTTGGGCAAACATCATTGAATCAGCAACACTTGGATACAGTTTCCATTGACAGCCTCACAAAGTGAAGATGGGGAGGGGGGATCTGGAACAGCCTCTTGGGGACAATGGCCAAATGAATCTTGCCCTGGGTGACAGTCTCTACTCCCTCCCTGTCATCCGCGTCTGGCCTGCGTGGCGCCTCTAGTGAGTTCTAACATGCGGGACTCCACGGAGACCTCAGGGCTTCTGGAAGAAGGGGATGCAAAAAGACCCTGGGCCAGAAGCCCCAACATCTGGCTTGAGTTCCAGCTGCACCAGTTCCTGGGGTGCTGAATGGCCTTTCTTTGTGACTTGGTATTCCAGTTTCTTTGGAATCTATTTTTGAGAACGAATAGGCATTCCTGTCAAGGAAGTGCTCTGGGGCTTCCTCAGTGAAAGCGTACTAAGGGAATTTTAGAACTCGATAGGAGCGTTAGAGATCACCGGGCACAACTTTAATAGAGTACAGTGGAGGCAACTGAGCTTAGAAAGGCTAGGCGACTTGCCCAAGGCCACACAGCCAGAACCAGGGCCTTCTAACTCACACTACGGTGCTCTTCCACGGGTCACGCACCGCACATCAGAGTTACTAAGTCCTCACACCTGAAGCTGACAATGAGCAGACAAATACCCCCTCTCTCTCACTTATCGGAATCTCATCACCCATAGCTGCTAGAAAAAGAGGGCACTGAATAGCTCTCCAGAAAGCATAGGCGAGGCCTAGGGTGGGGGGGTTGGGGGCGGGACACACATCAGCCCTGGTAATTGAATCCTGGTGCAGAGAGACAGCCGGATGCACTGCAATTGAGTTAAGTGGAAAATGGCATTTCCGTATTGTTAGGAGCCTTCTCTGCCCAAGGCCCTGATCATTTACTCCAAGCACCTAGTGGTCTCGCACATCTGACCCCAGCGCCCAGCTGAGCCATGGGCCAGCTGGGATCAGCCACGTGGGGCAGGGAAAGAAATTAATTTTCGGTCCCCAGGGACTGCAGTTGGTTGCTCAGCAGCCAAGGATGATAAAGACCTGGGGAGAATAGAGCACCATCCCTCCAGGGAAGATATTGAACTCCCAAACGCCTGCTGGTGGAGAGGGGACGAGGGAGAGAGGGTTTGAAACAGTCTTTGCTGACAATCTCATCACTGAGATTTAATGGACATCCTCTTGCTGGAGATTTTGTCTCTTGCTGATTTCTCTTCCGAATATTTAATGTCAAACTCCTGCCCTTTACCCCCAAAGCATCAATCCCTAGAAAGTAGAGATTTGAGTTTCTTTCTTCCTATTTCCTTCCTGTTGTAGTGAGGCAAGAAATTGCTTTGGCAAAATGGCCTTTCTCTGATTACGCGAACAAATCTTGCGGGTCCCCAAGCCTTCCCATCTTCAAAGACCATCCACAGAGCACAACGCTCCCAATTTCTTTCTCAAACCCATGTGAGAAGGAGCAAGCTGTCTACTTCTCCTCGGAACCCACCTTTCTAGTAGTTGGTAAATGAACAGCAGTTAAAAACACACAACAGCGCCCAACCAGAAAGAGTCTGGAAAAATCTGTTTCCCAACACAAACTTGATTCCAGCAGAGTCTTTTGTGAGTGTGAAGAAAATATGAATTATGGTTCCTGGCCGTGCAAAGTCCTCACTAAAAAGAAGAAGAAAAAAAAAAAAGACAGAAAGAAAATGCTACATCTGTTTCCATTTCAGTTGCTCACATGTTTAAGTACATCGATGAGGCATCCGTCTAAATTTACCAGGTCCTGAGCAATTAACAATTAAAAAAAAGACTAAAAGATGATAGCAATGTTTGAGAAATGCAAAATGCTAAGATGCGCGTGCTCATGTGTTCATTTGTAACGCGCTGCATTCCTTTGCAATCCTGGTGCTCTGGGGAAACTGGAGCGAGTCCTCTAAAAAGGGACAGGGCATCATTAGCACAGTCAGATCCCTGTCTTAGCCTGCAGCAATTACCATCCTTCCAAGCAAGCTGTGAGGCGCTTTCATTACCGGGGGAGTGAGGGGTCGCGCACCTTGAGCCCCTGTCTTGGGCTAAAACAAGCATTTTCTGAACTAAGCATTCCAGTTTCATTTAAGTCTGTAATTGTGTTGATTTCAGTAAGTAGGAAACACGGAGACTTCATGGCTAAGCATTACATTAGTCAATAAGTTTGCTGCTTTTATGAGTCATTAACTCTCGTTTGACGCCTTTCCCACATTGTCTGATTTCTCCCCTCCCTCCCCCCGTGAGGACCAGCGAAGTCGCCCTGCAAGACCACCTGTTCCAGGGATAATTGGTTTCTCCAGGTCACAGAGGTGGGATGAAATCAGCGGATGCAAACGGGGAGCGTGATTCCTGCTTTCATGCGAAAGGAAGCCAATGCGGGGCATGGGAGTTTATTGCAAAGTTCTTACATTTATTTAAAGCTTTTGTGTTTTCAAACTCGTTAACAGCTATCGGCTCAAGACCCCAAGAAGTATGTAGGAAGGTACCCTTCTCCCCAGAGAGAGGGTCCCAAAGCTGCTGCTGGCCAGACAGGAACAGGGAGAACCAGGGCTTCCTGCCTAGGGCCTAGTGTACCTCCAATTCCACAACTTGCTTCACAACGAATTCCCTTCATGGGAGGAAATCCAGTAAGGCGAGTCATTGTTACTTCCCTTGGGGATTCAGAACCCAGCTCCTGGATTCCGTTTACACCATTGCCTCCTAGAAGCCCAGCACTACTTCTTTGCACTTAATGAACGTTGACCTGAGTCCATGAATGGTTCTGCCCAGAAACTTGTCGGGACGAAGGTGCAGAAACATTTACACCAGGCCTTGGGAGGGATTGGGACCCACAGATGAACAGATCACAGGAGATGCAGCTTGATTAGGACAATTATGTCAAGTTCTTATTGTTTTTGATAAACTGCCCCCCAACACCAGAATCCAGAGGACAAGAGACAATAAAAAAATTCACGTAAGAAAATTATTCATCAGCCGGGCTCGGTGGCTCAGCCTGTAATCCTGCGCCTTTGGGAGGCTGAGGTGAGTGGATTGCCTGAGCCCGCGGGTTCGAGACACGCCTGGGCAAGCAAGACCTCATCTCTACAATAAATCAAAACATTAGCCAGGCGTGGTAGCACGCGCCTGTAGTTCCAGCTACTCGGAAGGCTGAGGCGGAAGGATCGCCGGAGCCCAGCAGGTCGAGGCTGCGGTGGCCAGGAGCGGCCAGGCCACTGCACTCCAGTCTGGGCGACAGAGTGAGACTCCAACTCAAAAGAAAAAAAAGAAAAAGAAAAAAAGACTTTTCTCAGACCTCATATTCTAGTCTCCTCCGACATCCCGGCTGATTGAGTCACCACGCATCTATCCACATCGCCACTATTTTTTTTTTTTTTTTTTTTTTTTGAGGCAGAGTCTCTCTCTGTTGCCCAGGCTGGAGTGCAGTGGCATGCTCAAGGCCACCGTAGCCACAACCTGGGCTCAAGTAATCCTTCCGCCTCAGCCTTCCAAGTAGCTGGAACTATAGGCATGCACTACGATGCCCAGCTTATTTTTTTATTTATCGTGGGGACGAGGTCTCACCAAGTTGTCCAAGCTGGTCTCAAACCCCTGAGCTCAGTCGATCCTCTCACCTTGGCTCCCAAAGTGCTTGAGCCACCATGCCTGGCCTGTCACATTAAAATTAAATGATCTCTGCAGGGCTCCCTCTTGGCAGTTTCTCACAAAACTAAACATACTCTTACCACACAATCTAGCAATCACACACCTTGGTATCTACTATAAGAGGTTGAAAACTTACGGTCACACAAAAACCTACATACAGCTCTATTCATCACTGCCAAACCTTGGAAGCAACTAAGATGGGAGAATGGATAAATAGCAGTACATCCAGATAATGAAGTATTATTCAGCACTGAAAACTGACCTATCAAGCCATAAAAAGACACAGAGTAAACTAAAATGCATATGCTAAGTGCAAGAAGCTGATCAGAAAAGGCTAGATATCCAATGTATAATTTATGGTACTATAATCCAACTATATGACATTCTTTGTCCGTGAAACTCTAGGCAGTAAAAAGATGAGTGGGTAGGCAGGGCACGGTGACTCAAGCCTATAATCCCAGCACCTTGGGAGGCTGAGGCGAGAGGACTGCCTGAGTCCAGGGGTTCAAGCCCAGCCTGGGCAACTTGGTGAGACCTCGTCTCTACAAAACTATTAGTCGGGCTTGGTGGCATGTGCCTGTAGTTCCAGTTACTTGGAAGTCTGAGGCGGAAGGATCGCCTGAGCCCAGCAGGTCAAGGCTGCGATGGCTGTGAGCATGCCTCTGCACTCCTGCCTTGGCGGCAGAGTATGACTCCAACTCAAAAGAAAAACAAAAGAGTGAGTGGGTTGCTAAGGGAAGTGAGGGAGGGATAGATGGAGCACAGAGGATTTGTCGGGCAATGAGACTAATCTATATGACACTAGAATAGTGGATATGTGTCATTATACATTTGCACAAACCCACGAATGCATACCCCTGAGAGAGAACCCTGATGCAAACCATGGACCTTAGGTGATAATGATGTGACAGTGTGGGTTCATCAATTGTGATAAACGTGCCACCCTGGTGGGGGATGTTACGATGGGGGAGGTCATGCATGTGTGGGGACAGGGTTACGTGGAAAATCTCTGTCCCTTCTGCTCAATTATGCTGTGAGCCTAAAACTGCTTTAAAAAAATAAAGTCTATTTTTAAGAAAGAAAAGTGGACAATTTGTGTCTATTTTTCAAAGAATAATCTGATTTCCAGTCTACTAAAATATGATATCTAGGGTAAACTTAAATACACTGAAAAGGGGGAAAACCATCAAAGTTTTTTTTTTTTATTTAATAAACGGGTTAATATGTAAAACGTTTAAGAAATTTTTTTTGAGTTGAGGTCTCACTATTGCCCAGGCTGGAGTATAGTGACACGATCACAGTTCACTACAGCCTCAACCTCCTGGGCTCAAGGGATCCTTCCTCCTCAATCTCCTGAGTAGCTGGGACTAAAAGCACACACCTGGCGAATTTTTTTATTTTTGTATAGAGATGAGGTCTCACTATGTTGCCCAGGCCGGTCTCAAACTCCTGGGCTCAAGTGATCCTCTTGCCTCGGCCTCCCAAAGTGCTGGGATTTACAGGCATGAACCACCACACTCGGCCAAAAAGTTCAAATTTTTAAAAATATGCAATACAAACTCTTCCTTCTACTCCTGTTCCCCAGACACCCTATTACAAGATCCTTGTTGATTTTTTTTTTTAAGTTTTACTTCATGAGACGCAAATTCCACTATTATCCTCCCATAAGACACAAGTGATTCATCTGAAATCATGGCATCTGTTCTAAAAAAATATGAAGCCCTATGTCCAATGACAGGCGTAACAGAAAATACGAGTGCATCCAGTGAGAACCTTGCTACTCAAAGTGTGGTCCCCAACCATCAGCACCACTTGGGAGCTTGCTGGAAATGCAGAATGTTGGATTTGATCCCAGAGCTACAAGTTAACACGATGCCCAAGTGATTTGTATGCACTGGCATACAAAACAACGCTACCCTTGTTTTCACGGCGCCTACAGGCCAGTAGGGGAAATAAAATATTCAAATCACCACAGCATATGGCATAGACAGAATGAGCTAGAAGAGTCTGGGGAAAAGTCAGCTTTGGTCCCTCCTGGGTCCTCATCACCCCAGGATAAAATGCCAGCTCCTTCAAAGGGGTAAGTCGTGCATATCCTGGTTGCAGTTCACTCGTCCAGTGCTACCTCTGCCAACAAGCAGTCTCACCCACCGCCTGTTACTGTGGTCCCTCCAGGCCTTTGCTCGTGTGACTGTAACTGCCTGGCAGGCATACCCTGTCCTTCCCGTTATTCTCTGCCCTGCTTAGTACAATCACCCAATGAATGAATGATTAATCAGAGGTGCTTCGGGAAAGGGCTGAAGGATGAGAAGGATCTTGATCATCAGAAACAGAAGAATAGGATGCAGACGCAGGGAATTTGTCTAGAAGGACAGATTATACTTTGATTTGCTTTCTTTTCACTGTGAGATCTGCTCTGGGCTGTGTCCTACTGTGGGTTATGTGGGATTTCTAGTCCTGCTTGTTCCTCTAACTCTCCCAGAAAAACCATCCTGTGCCCAGCTTACTGTCAATCTGAGCAACTAGAGCCCTCAAGACCCACGGAGGGGCTGCTGCTACTACCATATAAAAACCACCCATGGGCACTCTGCTGAAATCCTGGTCGGGGTTGTACCAGCTTTGCTTTGCAGAGGTAGCACATTTTTCAAATTCAAGGAATGGTATGACTGTGACAATAAGGAGCCCTTCCCTCTTTAGTAAACTCAAACATCCACTAATTAAATATGAGCTAACAGAAGAAAAAAAAATTTTTTTAATAATCCATCACGCCAGGTACAGTGGCTCAAGTCCATAATCCCAGCACTTTGGGACGCCAAGGCAAGAGGATTGCCTGAGTTCAGGGGTTCAAGACCAGCCAGGGCAACTTGGTGAGACCACGTCTCTACAATAAATAAAAAAAATTAGCCAGGCGTGGTGGCACGTGCCTGTAGTTTCAGCCACTTGGAAGGCTTAGATGGAAGGATCACCTGAGCTCCGCAGGTTGAGGCTACGGTGGCCGGGAGTGTGCTATTGTACTCCAGCCTGGATGACAGTGAGACAACGACTCAAAAAAAATAATAATCCATCACATTAACCTAGGACACACACCTCAAGGACAAACCAACAGGGGAGTGACTTGAAGCAAGACAACAGAACTGCTACCTAAACGCAGGGTAATTAGAGTTACAACCTCACAGGAAGGCAGCGATGCTGGAGGACAGACTTGCAAGTCCAACCAGCCAGAGGCACCGAGGTGGCTGGTGCAGTCTGCGGGAAACCTCAAGGGTAAATACATAAGCCCAGAGTCAGGACAGGACTGTGCCTGAAAGCCCAGTTTAGAAAATGGCTCATCAAGTTACAAGTTGCACTTGAACTCAGCATATAAGAAGCATTAGCTACTCGGTCATTTGTGCCAATCTCAGACAAACAAGGCAGCAAAGCCACTGGGTTGCATCATTTCAGAAGTAATAACAATGATGTGTCCACTGGTGTTCTTCCCTGAGGTCCCAGTGACCACCATCACTTTCTATTCGAGCCACAACAGCCTCCTACGCGGTCCCTCCGCTTCCATCCAAAGTAGACATCAGCTGACATCACGCCTCTCTCCTACACCTTCCAAGGGCTGCCGACTGCACTTAAAAGTCAATTCAGCCGGGCTCGGTGGCTCAGCCTGTAATCCCGCGCCTTTGGGAGGCTGAGGTGAGTGGATTGCCTGAGCCCGCGGGTTCGAGACCCGCCTGGGCAAGTGAGACCTCATCTCTACA